>JAPMUY010000071.1:80000-135000 GCA_026901105.3 Galaxias olidus | reverse complement strand
ATGTGGTTTTAGCTGAACCTGTGGAAGCAACCGGAAACACAGACACCAAACGTTTCACACCGCCACAGTGCACTGTTAAAGTCCTTTCCGCCACACTAAAGTAAAAACAGGCTATTACAACAAGTGCAGCCTTCAAAACTTTCTTTTTATTTTGTTTTTTATTTCATCCTAAATGCACTTAAAAGCTATAATGACACTCCCATACTGGTTTTCATGTGTAACCGATTTGTAGCCTATAGAAGGAGTCATACTCGTTTTCATGTGTAACCCATTTGTAGCCTATATGAGGAGTCATAGTAGTTATGTGTAGGCCATGTGTAGCCTATATGAGGAGTCATAGTAGTTATGTGTAGCCCATGTGTAGCCTATATGAGGAGTCATAGTAGTTATGTGTAGCCCATGCGTAGCCTATATGAGGAGTCATAGTAGTTATGTGTAGCTCATGTGTAGCCTATAGTAGGAGGCATATTCCTTTCCAGACCCTGATTTATTAGAGTCACAGTGTTCTGCCCGGTAACTACAATGCAGAATAAGTGAACTGTCAGTGGTAAACATTCTCTCTCTCTCTTCATATTCATGTTCGGGGTCCCGAAAAATCAGAATACAGTGGAGTACGTGATCTGCCTGCAAATTCCTCTCACAAAGCAGCCCTGATCAATTATTTATACTCATTTTCGATTCAGAGCCGCGTGAAGAGTTGAGGGGAATTTTTGAAGTGTGTGTGTGTGTGTGTGTGTGTGTGTGTGTGTGTTTCTGTCTCTTGAGGCAATATATCTTTTAAATTAAAGAGGTTTATGATGAACGTTAAACCATTCTGCTGGTTTTGGTTTGCTGAAACAGAACGACGTGAGCCCTGTGAATTGTTCGTGCCGGGGTAAGGTGTGAAGAAAAACAAGCATATCAATCCACCCCCTCCCACCCCCCCCTGGGGGGCGCTGCCCGCCGCCCCCTCCCCTATCCATCTCCTGTGAGTTATCTTCACACTACCCCCTCCTGTTTGCCATCGTTGAAACATTTATTTTTAAGTCCAGCACACTTTCTCTCATTTCATTTGGAATCTTTGAGACAAATGTCATTCTCTCGTTTCTTTCTCTTTTTCCCCTCACTCTTTGTCTCTCTGCCTCTCTTTCTTTCTCTGTCTCTCACTCTCTCAGTCTCTTACTCTGTCAAAATGTCATTTTCTCCCCCTCTTTTTCTCTCATTCTCTCTCCGTCTCTCTTTCTGTCTATCTTTTCCTCTCCCTCTCTTTCGCGCTCTTCCTCTCTCCCTCTCTCTCGCTCTCTTCTTCTCTCCCTCTCTTTGCTGATAGATATGCACCACCAGCTGTAGTAGACCCAGATCTGCAGCAGCCCCCTTCCCCCCTCCCTCACACGTCCCAGCGTTTCCTAGCAACCTAACTTTACTATTAGGACTCTTAGGCATTTAAATGTCTACAGGTGATTGGTGGATGGCAGTTACCATGGCGCTCCTCGTGAAAAATATGATTTACATTATGAAAGGTCATATTGATACAATCACAGAGCTTTCTTAATTGTCCAATGTTTTCCTGAAATTATGGAGGCACAGGGCATTGATTAGCACTTTCCTTCTTACTTTATGGGCAACATGGCACCCTTAGGAAATGAAGCATGAGGTTCACTGGGGAACTGGTTTTGTGCTGCTTGCTGGGTAGTTCTTATATATTTTAAGGCATGTCTGTTATTTGTTTATTAATTACCTCTTCTGCCTCATTCCTTTCATCATATTGTGGGTAGCTTGGGTAACACACACACACACACACACACACACACACACACACACACACACATACACACACACACACACACACACACAAACATACACTTGAACTTCATCCCAAAAGCAAATATCCAGATTCCATATGGGTTCAAAATTGTGAACCAGCTCACGTCTGTCAGCCTGCTCTGTGGACTGTCGTTATTCACTTATAACATTTAATCGGATAGAGTAGTTCCACTTCCACACATCCAAGCGTGTATCTCCCATCAGATGTCTCACTATCACAACCATTACAAAAATCTAATCTCATTAAGATGCACTCAGTAGACAAAAGAAAAATGTAATTCCGTGGAACATGAAAGTGTTCTAATGTGGTGTTCTAATTCCATGGTTCTGTGAATGGGAGAAGTAGCAACAAACCCTATCTGCTTTGAGGATGTCAGAACTGAATAATTCAACATTACTTGAGAGCCTCCAGTCTCTGTCTATAAATTAGGAGAAGGTATATTTCAAGCCTCCACGTGCACACACACGCGCGCGCGCGCGGACATATAAGCATACATGCACGAGGATACCTGTTAACACACCTTCTCCTACACACAGCCAGTTATTTTTGATAGCTGATATAGAGTGCATCTATTTATCCTCATAGCTACTGTCCTGTTCAGACCTCACCCTATACTATAATTCAGCCCGTACACTGGCCTTCAGCCCTTGAGCAAAACGTTTAGGGAATATTCAACTTTACTTATATTAAAATATGTCACAGGACAGAAATTAAATAAATCTCTAAATGAGGACTGTTTGTTAATACTGGAATAGATACAGACAAATACTTTGTATCACATGGACCAAACTGCTTGGGATCAGGGACACTTGTATGAAGAATCTCTTACTCAATCACTGAGTTTTTAAATTTCCCCACAAACAGTTTTTATGGTTAGGTTTGAGGGCAGTTAAGCAGATCTCTGGTCAGTGATTAAAAAGCCACTTTAATTTGGGCCAAGTGCTCAGGATAAACGGGGATGGGAGGACTAGAGTTTATGCAGGTAATTCATCATCTTGTGTAGATTATATATTTATACAAGGTCGACTGCCTGCGCCTACGTCTCTTTTGCAGCGATTTACAGTCTGTCACTACCAAAACCCCACAGTAGTTTGTTTGCTAGTTCCTCCACAGAGGAGCTCAGCACAGGATGCATTTTCAAACACTGTTAGTGATGGAGAGGAGGGCCTTTTGGGTTTTAGGCTGCTCCGGCGTAATGGCTGCAACCAGGCGACGGCATGGAAGAAGTGGAGTAGGAGGGCGTTTTTTCGGTCCACTTATCCAAGCTCCGGTGGAGGTCAAGCCGAGTGTTCAGTGGGGAGACTTATACCTTCCCCTCACCAACAGTACAGTCCGAACGATGCACTTTGCATCAAACGAGGTCACGCCGGGCAGTCTAGTAAAAGAGATTAACTCCGGTCAGCTTGCTAGCTGCCAAACAAAAAAACACTGCAGTGCATTCATGATCTGAGACTGATTTAAAACGACTTTGCCCCCGCAAAATATAAGTTATAGTTATAAAAAATATCTATAGTTCTTGAAGAATAAAACATTACCTACCCATAACAAATGTATATAGCCTGCAAAAATGTTTTTAAAAATCTAAGAAAAACGAAATAATATTAGCTCCACTGTACTTAGTCTGCCTGCAAGGGCGCCATAGCAACCATGACCAGTAGCCTATAAAATAACCCTGCCTATGAGTAGCCTAGTATTATTGGCGTTCACTGGGTTAGTTGTTCGGTGAGACTTTAAACGCCGTTGCTCGTTCTTTTCCTTCTATCAACATAGATGTTATATTATTCAAACACAGTCTACAAGTAACACTAACAAATACCGCAGTCTCTCTCTCTAGGGATGACTGCATTTCGGATTCGGTTAGTTCAGTCAGGCCCTCAGGCTATTTCTCGTTTTGTTGGAAAAAGTTCAAATATGAAAGAAAGTGTCTAGTAGTATCCATGACTGGATGTAAGACTCGTGCATGTTGTAAATTGGCATCTCTATAGTTGGCATAACCTGAATAAACAGATGCATATCAGGAAAGTCTGCGCGCGCGCGCGTGTGTGTGTGTGTGTGTGTGAGCGCGCGCAAGTGTCTGTGTGGCCAGTTTTCTATCAGTTCTCTTTGAAATCTCTAGCGATGACTGAGCGCTCCCTAGTGGTTGAAGCAAGGATTGTTCTCCAAACGCCTGCTTGGTTGCCACGTTCGGTCCTAAAAATGTTTCGTCCCATTCAAGTTCCCATTTTGTTATGTGTTCACAACATTTTATATCAGATTTATTGCATCAATTAAAAGATTAAAACGTTATTATTAAATATTGTATGTAATTGTATTAGTCATAGGAAAACTACAGCAAATGATTCTTACCAGACTTCTTATTATAGTCAATGTGGCAAAGACGGTTCTGCTGAATCGACTTTGAGATATTCTGAAGTTCTGAAGTCCAAGCTTATTGCCTTTAAATATATATCTGAATCAAGAAAAGCGCATGAATGTCCCCCTGAAGATTCTGACTATTATTAACTGTTTTCATGGAAAGTATCTTAGGGGAGAAACAACATTGTGTAGATTTGGCAACACGGAAGATCCTGAGGGGAGCACACTTTAGGTTTGCAGAGAAGCGCGTCCGTGCGGTGAGGGGAACAAAGGATACAGCCAGTGGAGTGGGGTGAGCTCGCGACAATTTTTTGTTTACATTATTATTGTGTAATACCGTTAGACACATTAGGGAGAAAAGCAAATTATAGATATTTGGAATGAAAAATATAGGTATCAATTCTATATATGCAAGCTGTAATACAGTGAATGAAATCGAGCCTACTAGCACGGGTTAGCAAGAACGGCTAACGTTTTAATAAAAAAAAAAAATAGCTAACGATGCTAGTGAAGATACGGTTAGCTATAACTCGTTCGTTTTCTATGTCCCTATATACTTCAACGCATGCACGTATTTCTAAGTATTTTTAAGCCAGCATTTGCTAGCCAAACAAATGTTCTTTATTCTGTGAATAACAGCAGTCTTGCTCTTTTTGTGTTGGGTCTTTCTGCCCCACTGCGATGCTAACATTCTTAGATAGCTAGCACGTTAGCAGGCCATGCTTACTTTGACTATGCCAGCTGGCTAACGAATCTAGCTTGCTAACACGCTTACTGTTTTCTCTTATAGAGCGTTATCATATGATGGAAATAGCTTGAAGTCTTCTCCGTCAGCCAAGATGTCAAGTAAGAGAACATTTCACTAGATATTTGTTACACAAGTTAACAAATGTACACAGATATTTGAGCCATAACATGTAGATGGTTAAGGGGTTTGACACTTCAATGTAAGAGAGGGTTCCACCAAACCAGAAAACCATTTGCTAATGTTTCTACCATCTACGATATATATTTTTGGGCAATATCAAAGTATTTCACAGACATATTCTTGATAATTTCTATTTGTATTGCTTAGGAAAAAATAAAAAGATAAATGGGCTGCTTTCCTATCTATTTAATGCTGTGTACACTGTATTATTGATTGGCTTCTGTTATATTAGAATATAGGTTGGAAGTAGGGCTGTGTATTCATTGGCAATACCTTATGTATCATGATACAGGGGTTACGATAAACTATCGCGACACAAAAAGCAATGCGATATATTGCGAATTATTCACTGTTATAGGATAAAGAATTGTTCTGTGCATTCTATCTCAGTAAAAAACTGTGGGATCTGCATTGATATTTATCCGTAATGTTTTAAAAAATCGATACTTGTATTTTCAGAATCGATATAGTATTGCTAAACATAATATTGCGATACTCAAAGGAATTGATTTTTCTTACACCCCTGGTTGGAATACTTTACAAAAGTATGCATTTTATAATAGCTGTTGAGTCCCAGCCTCCATACCTATTTCTTTGGAGGAGAAAGTTGTTTGTTTTGCTCTTTCGGACAAACTCGCCCAGTTCCTTTCCAGGAAGAGACTATAGGGATGGGAAAGCTTGCGAGAGTGTGTTCAGTATGCACGTTCTTAAAGCAACACTCCTAACATCCTGGTTACCAACGTTTATGTTTATGTCCAGCTGTCAAACCATTGGCGGCTGTTGACTTGATAGGCATGTTTATTTAAATTTCCTTGGGCCAAGAAAAACAAAATTCAAGCTTACATGAGAGCCATTCACTTTCATGATCTTTGCCAACCATAAGCTAGCAACTTACCAAGGTCAAGGAATAGTCGCTACATACTATGTTTAACGTGGCCCCCTTTAAATTTGTATAATGAACTAATGTTTAATCTCATTCTTTTTTTCCCTATTTTCTTTCTTTCTGTCTTTTTTATAGAGCGGCCGTCGTACGCCCCGCCCCCTACCCCTGCCCCTACAACAGTAAGTATCACATGCATCCAAGAGTTTCCCCATGTGTCACACATTACTGTCTAATGAAAATCCTCCTTGGGTAGCGTACTCACACATTGCTGTCCATTGAAAAGTCCTCCCTTTGTGATAAACTCACACATTACTGTCCAATGAAAAGCCTCCCTGCGTAACATACTCACACATTACTGTCCAATTAAAAGAACCTCCCTGGGTCACATACTGATACAGCAGTTGCGTGTAACATTTTATGTATATTGAAATAATGTCTTTACAGATTAAAGCATTTGATCGTGTAGTATTCACGTTCAAATTCTAAATGCTTTTTGGCTCAGCTCTTGACCGACAGAGTGTGCTCCATAGCCAACAGTTATCTAAATAAGAAAAGCCGTAGGCTCTGTGTGAACCTGATATACATGTTTATAACTCGGCAGGAAGCAAGTCTTAGATTGAGTCGGAATCAAATACATATTCCTCTTGTCACTCAGTCGGTAGTTACATGGTATTTAAAAGGGTTGTGGGTATTGCAAATACCATGTACCCGCTAGGTATTTCTCATTGGCCGCCTTCATTTAAAAGTTGGCCATTTTAGTAGTAAGACCCAGCTTATAGATCGATTTAATATATATTCATTATTTTTGGGGGGGTTTGTGCCATATAAGACCTGTGTCTGCTTTCTGCATGTTTTTTTTTTTCTACGTGCAGCAGTCAGCACGTGGTTGCATCTGTGTGGAATGCATTTAAGCCAAGCTACCCAGGGCTGGTGCCTTGCATGTCTACGCATGCAAAACCATTACCAAAAAAAACAAAACAAGTCAACAAAAACAAAACTTATTTATACGTTATTTATTTTTCATGTTTTTGTTGTTTTTATCCTTTTCCCTCCTCCTGTTTGTTGGGGCCATTTCTCATCTGTGTTTTGTCTCATTTGTCTTCCATCAGCAATTACCCTCGGCCCAAGGCTTTGTGGGCTACAACCCTTACAGCCACCTGGCCTTCAACAACTTCAGGCTGGGAGGCAATACCGGAGGCACCAGCAGGGTAATGGGCGGAGTCAATACAGAGACCAGGAGACCACCGAATAGCCCCTACAGATAAATAACATGAATATTCATTAGTTTGAGTTTGGAACACTCGGTGATGTCAGACAGGAAAGGGGGCGGAGTCAAAACGGAGACCAGGAAACCACAGAATAGCCGATCCATATAATATATGAATATTCATTAGTTTGAGTTTGGAATACTTTGTGATGTGAGGCAGGAAGGGGTGGAGTCAAGATAGACAAGAAAATATATATAAAAATAATATATATATAATAAAAATTGCAGTTTTCTTATTTACTTAGACGTTTTCAGTGGAAGAGTGTAGACCAAAGGAATTTAAAGTATTCATTTCTTCACGTTGTAAAAAGTAAACAAAGAAAGGCTAGAATTTGGGCTTATTTAACTGTAAAACAAAGTGATTCAGATTCTGGATAGATAAACTAGCAGGAACTATTTTGGTCAAAGAACAAACATCTACCTATATTTTCCCCTTCAAACATTCACAACCCCTTTCCCCAGTCCCCTGGATTAAACAACGTGATTGGATCACCAGAAGGATCCAATCGTGTGTCTTTTGGACAGAAACCCCTCCCCCTTCACCCCCACTGAAGCATTGGCTGTGTCTCAACAGGCTCAGAATGCTTCATCTCCTCAAACGCTTCCTAGCATTAAACCCTCAGCTAAAACATCTCCCTTTCAACACCCACTCGACCTTGTTTTGTGTCTAATTGGGACTTGTCCATGATATGCTTTTTGAAAATACATTTTAGAAAGCACTGACGAAGATTACGATTGAGGATTGAGGGTATGTCTCTTCTTCACTGTTGAGATACAGCCTTTCGGTCACGCTTACAGAGAGTCTGTGTCATGTGATTACCAATGGCTTTGGCTAATACACTGTTCACCACACTACTCTCCAAAATAGGAGGTAATAATGAAGTAATTAATAATTGATTGCATTTGCTATAGCACTTGTGTAAGTTGTGAGGGTTAAGGGCTACCCGGTAATCGAGCAAACCCCTATATTTAAGCAGCCCCCTCTGTCACAGGCCATGACATGATATATACATTCACAGATAGCCGTAGATCATCATTTAACTTGACACGACAGGTCACTGTGGGTGTGCATCCAAAGGACCTATGTTTACAAAAGGGCTAGCATCATTTCAATATGTGGGCTCGTGTAGGACAGTTCCAACCCCATTACATTACGGTCATTGAGGAGACGCTTTTATCTAAAGCGACTTTAAATGAAATTACAGGCTCAGTTCCCCTGGAACCACTTCCTGCAGGGTACGCTAGTGGTGGTGTTCCCAGGTGGGATTTGAACTTATAACCTTGCGTCACCAGTTAGGCCACCACTAACCCAGTTTCCCAGTGCTGGGTTCTGGTGGGGTGTTATCTGACTCTGCTCTGTGTTAAGAACGAGAGTCCTCCATCACTTACGGCTTCTAACGGAACCACCGTAGGCTGACCCTTCTGGACCCTGGCTTGGTCTGGGTTTTGTAGTTCTCATCTGTTTGGTGTTTTGGTCCAAACAGTGCAAAGGCTAATATAAAAAAAACATAGTGACAGCTCACACGTGTCAATTAATTATCTGTCTGTTATTTATATATGTTTTTAAATGTTGACTAGATAGTTTCCTGTAATATCTAGTTATTTCATTTCCCCTAAAGTAGGTGATATCGTCTTCCTTTTCAGCTCTAATCCTTATCATGCATCCCTTTACGTTTAAGTGACAGTGAAATAGCAGCCACATGTTGAAGTGGAATGTTTTCACATTCTACATCTTCTATATCTTCTGACTCACGTTATGTCTTGCCTAACTACTTCTGTGTTTTTGTTTTGTCTTTGCTCCCACTCTCAAATGTCCCTTCTCCACCAATCCCTTCATTTCCTCTTTCTCTACCGCTCTTCCTCCTTATCTCTCCATTTCTCTCTCTCTCTCCGCCCATTTCTCCCTCTGTCCATCCTTCTGTCCATCCTTCTCCATCCTTCCCATCTCTCTCTACTTTCATCTTTCGCAATCTATCTCTTTTTGGTGGTCCTCTCTCTCTCCTTCCATCCCCCTCCTCTCCCACTGTCTTCTTTACCCCTTGCTCTTTCTCTCCCCTGCCCTCCCTATCTCCCTCCCCCCCTCCATCTCTCTCCATCCATCTCTCCCTCCATATCCCTCCTTTCCTCCTCCACCATCTCTCCCTCTCTCCACCCACCCCCTCCTCGAACTCTCCCCCCTCCACCCCCCTCTTTTCTCTCTCTCCCTCCCCCACCCCCCCCCCCCTCCTCCCTCTCCACCCTCCCTCCTTTCTTCCTCCACCCCCCCATCTCTCTCTCTCCCTCCACCCCAACCTCCCCCACACATCCCTCCCTCTCCCCCCCCACCCCGTTGATCTGCCCCCCTGCACCCCCCTCCATCTCCCTCTCTCCCCCTCTATCTTTCCCCGGCACCCCCTCCACCCCCCCATCTCTCTCTCTCCCTCTTCCTCCCCCTCTCTCTCTGTGTACAGAACTCCTCAGGGATCACTGTCCCCAAGCCCCCCAAGCCCCCAGACAAGCCGTTGATGCCTTACATGCGGTACAGCCGGAAGGTAAGCAGGAAGGTAAGACACCCTGGGTGTCTGCTTTTGCTGCTTGAATCACCCACCTGTCCACACCCAGCTACGTCCAGCCCGTCCTCCTCCGCCTCCCCCTCCCACAGGACCCCCGGAAGGGGGTGGGGTCAAAGGTCATGTGGAGGTGGAGGTTGGGGGCGAGGGGGGGGGCAGCGGAGTCGGGAGCGTCCAGCCAGAAAGTCTTGGTCTCGTCGTCGTGTTTGTTGATGTTGTTGTTGTTGTTGTCGTCTTGTTGTTGTGTGAACCCTTGTTTGCAGTGGTCTTTCCCGCCTCTCGTTCTCCGTTTTAAACCTCTCCTATCTTCCCTCTCTCTTCTTGTCGAGAAACCTAACATTGTTTTCATCCCTGTGTTTTTCACCACGCACTACAATGGCTCTGTAGTAACCTGTGTGTGTGCGTGTGTGTGTAGGTATGGGACCAAGTGAAAGCGTCCAATCCGGACCTGAAGCTGTGGGAGATCGGAAAGATCATCGGGGGGATGTGGAGGGACCTGACGGACGAGGAGAAACAGGACTACCTCAACGAGTACGAGGCTGAGAAGGTACACACACACACAGCAGGACTACCTCAACGAGTACGAGGCTGAGAAGGTACACACACACACACACACACACACACACACACACACACACAGCAGGACTACCTCAATGAGTACGAGGCTGAGAAGGTACACACACACACACACACACACACACACACACACACACAGCAGGACTACCTCAATGAGTACGAGGCTGAGAAGGTACACACACACACACACACACACACAGCAGGACTACCTCAACGAGTACGAGGCCGAGAAGGTACACACACACACACACACACAGCAGGACTACCTCGAGGATGTGGCTGAGAAGGTACACACACACACACACACACACACACACACACACACAGCAGGACTACCTCAACGAGTACGAGGCTGAGAAGGTACACACACACACACACCCCTACACACAGCAGGACTACCTCAACGAGTACGAGGCTGAGAAGGTACACACACACACACACACACACAGCAGGACTACCTCAACGAGTACGAGGCTGAGAAGGTACACACACACACACACACACACACAGCAGGACTACCTCAACGAGTACGAGGCTGAGAAGGTACACACACACACACCTACACACACAGCAGGACTACCTCAACGAGTACGAGGCTGAGAAGGTACACACACACACACACACAGCAGGACTACCTCAACGAGTACGAGGCTGAGAAGGTACACACACACACACACAGCAGGACTACCTCAACGAGTACGAGGCTGAGAAGGTACACACACACACACACCCCTACACACAGCAGGACTACCTCAACGAGTACGAGGCTGAGAAGGTACACACACACACACACACACCTACACACACACAGCAGGACTACCTCGAGGATGTGGCTGAGAAGGTACACACACACCTAAACACCCTCTCACAGTCCAGATACACCATTGACCTTTCAAACCCTAACCCTGTCTAGATCGAGTACAACGACTCCCTGAAGGCCTACCACAACTCTCCAGCCTACCTGGCCTACGTCAACGCCAAGAACCGGGCCGAGGCGGCGCTGGAGGAGGAGAGCCGGCAGAGACAGACCCGCATGGACAAAGGAGAGCCCTACATGAGCATCCAGCCAGCCGAGGACCCCGACGGTAACCCCTGACCCCAGTACCGACCCTAACCCCAGGACCGACCCTAACCCCAGGACCGACCCTAACCCCAGGACCGACCCTAACCCCAGGACCAACCCTAACCAACCCTAACCCCAGGACCAACCCTAACCCCAGGACCAACCCTAACCCCAGGACCAACCCTAACCCCAGGACCAACCCTAACCCCAGGACCAACCCCAACCCTAACCCTAACCCCAGGACGAACCTTAACCCCAGGACCCTGCTTGGTGTTGTTTCTCCCTCAGACTACGACGATGGTTTCTCGGTGAAGCACACGGCGACAGCCCGTTTCCAACGCAACCACCGTCTGATCAGCGACATCCTCAGTGAGGTCGTAGTGCCGGACGTACGCTCTGTGGTCACCACCGCTCGCATGCAGGTCCTCAAACGGCAGGTCCAGTCGCTCATGGTGCACCAGGTGAGGAGCGCACACACACTTAATGTACGAGCAGTCACTAACACACACACTCACACACTTAATGTACGAGCAGTCACTAACACACACACACACACGCACACTTAACGTACGAGCAGTCTCACACACACACAGACACACACACACTCACACACTTAATGTACGAGCAGTCACTAACACACCCACACACACACTCACACACTTAACGTACGAACAGTCACTAACACACACACACACACACACACACACACACACACACTTAAAGTACGAGCAGTCTCACACACACACACTTAACGTACGAGCAGTCTCACACACACAAACACACACACACTTAACGTACGAGCAGTCTCACACACACACACACACTCACACTTAACGTACGAGCAGTCACTAACACACACACACACTAAGTACGAGCAGTCACTAACACACACACACACACACACACACACACACTAAGTACGAGCTGTCACTAACACACACACACACACACACACACTACACACACATCACACATCACACAACACACACACTCACTACACACACACACACACACACTTAACATACAGGCAGTCTCTTAACACACAGACTTACAAACAGGAGACAAGCATTTACTTTCACACAAACACACACTCTCTGTCACTCTGACGTACTGAACAAGTAACTGGCTGTCTCTTGACACACACACACACACACACACACACACTGGTTTTTGTGTGTTCACACACACACACTGGACTGAGTCCCTTTGTTGGTTTTACAAACAGAGAAAGCTGGACTGAGTCCCTTGTGTTGGTTTTTGTGTGTTCAGAGAAAGCTGGACGGAGTCCCTTGTGTTGGTTTTTGTGTGTTCAGAGAAAGCTGGACTGAGTCCCTTTTGTTGGTTTTTGTGTGTTCAGAGAAAGCTGGACTGAGTCCCTTTTGTTGGTTTTTGTGTGTTCAGAGAAAGCTGGAGGCGGAGCTGCTGCAGATCGAAGACCGTCACCAGGACAAGAAGAGACGCTTCCTGGAGACCACCGACTCCTTCAACACTGAACTCAAACGGGTAGGAAGAACTTAACACTAACGCTGAACTCAAACGGGTAGGAACAACTTAACCTTAACACTGAACTCAAACGGGTAGGAACAACTTAACCTTAACCCTAACACTGAACTCAAACAGGTAGGAACCTCTTAACCGTAACACCAAACCTGAACTCAAACGTGTAGATATAACCTCCAGATGGTCATTTGATATTGAATGTGATTCCATAGTTTCTGCTTATGTTTCTATAGTGTGGTTCTATTATTTGTTTTGATGTTTCTATAGTGTGGTTCTATTATTTGTTTTGATGTTTCTATAGTGTGGTTCTATTATTTGTTTTGATGTTTCTATAGTGTGGTTCTATTGTTTGTTTTGATGTTTCTATAGTGTGGTTCTATTGTTTGTTTTGATGTTTCTATAGTGTGGTTCTATTGTTTGTTTTGATGTTTCTATAGTGTGGTTCTATTGTTTGTTTTGATGTTTCTATAGTGTTTCTATTGTTGTTTTGATGTTTCTATCGTGTGGTTGTAGTGTTTGTTTTGATGTTTCTATAGTGTGGTTCTATTGTTTGTTTTGATGTTTCTATAGTGTGGTTCTATTGTTTGTTTTGATGTTTCTGTAGTGTGGTTCTATTGTTTGTTTTGATGTTTCTGTAGTGTGGTTCTATTGTTTGTTTTGATGTTTCTATAGTGTGGTTCTATTGTTTGTTTTGATGTTTCTATAGTGTGGTTCTATTGTTTGTTTTGATGTTTCTATAGTGTGGTTCTATTGTTTGTTTGTATGTTTCTGTAGTGTGGTTCTATTGTTTGTTTTGATGTTTCTGTAGTGTGGTTCTATTGTTTGTTTGAATGTTTCTGTAGTGTGGTTGTAGTGTTTGTTTTGATGGCTGTGCTCTGTTGCGGTGGTCAGCTGTGCAGTCAGACGGTGGAGGTGGACATGGAGAAGCTGGCGGCAGAAATGGCGGCTGCAGAAGAGGCGGCCAAACGACGAGCGGAGGACCGGGAACGAGAGGCGGTGGAGCAGGCGGAGAAGGCTGCCCAGCAGGCCCAGGAAAAACAACAACAACAACAACAACATCATCAACAACAACAACAACAGCAGGAAGCCAACAAGACAGCAGAGAGTGGCGGCAGCAGCAGTGGAGGCAGCAGTCCTCAGGAGAGCACGGCGGGCGCTAGCGCCGAGGCGGCAGAGAGCAGAGAGGAAGTGGATAAGTCTGCGCCCATGGAAACAGGTGAGCGACAGACACACACACACACACCTAGACAACCCCACCTACACAAACACTCGACGCACACACCCCAGACCTCAATCCAAATACTGTAAGAAACACATTTGTGAAAATTTTCTGTCACCATGCGATACAGTTGACTGTAGCAAAACGCTCTGCACACTTCCCCTTTTCCCTCTCAGATGACACTGAGGCTCCAGAGCCCCCTCCCCCTGCGTCCGACGCCCCCCCGTCTTCCAGCCCGGCCCCGCCTCTGTCGGAAAAACCGGCTCCGCCCTGCGAGCCGATGGAGAGCGTCAGCATGGACGAGGGCACCAGCGACAGCCCGGCCCCTTCCACCGACAGCAGCAGCAGCAGCTCCGTACCTCCAGCCTCCTCCTCCTCCGCCGCCGCCACCGACCCCCCAGCCGCCCCCGAGACCAGCCCCAGCATGACTAGCCCAGCCTCGGCCGGTGCCGCTGCCCCCCCTGCTCCACCCTCAGAGGAACCCACCCCACCGCCCAGCTAGGAACCAACGACGACCACTTACTGTTCATACCTTAACAACCTCCGGTCTGTTCATACCTGAACAACCTCCTCTTTTTCACCTAGACAGAGGTGATGGTCTGTTTATACCTTAACAACCTCCTCTTTTTCACCCAGACAGAGAGGTGATGGTCTGTTCATACCTTAACAACCTCTTTTTCACCCAGACAGAGAGGTGATGGTCTGTTTATACCTTAACAACCTCCTCTTTTTCACCCAGACAGAGAGGTGATGGTCTTGTCCTGCTTTCACGTTGTCTTTCGTGTCCTTGTCACTTTTCCTTGTAACTTCCCTAGCAACAGTCTCTACTTCCTAGCAACAGTATGTAGGAGGTCAAGGAAAAGTTTCAAGAACAGTGTAGAAATGGACAGTTTATGACGTCAGGAAAAACGTACTATTCCCTTTTAAACTGTAATGAGTGTTTGGTGACTTAGTCATACTGATAATCTGAACATTTTCTTAGATTTGTGTTCACAGGATATTTTAGGGACTACAGATCTGGAATGAGTGATCAGGTTATCTGTATGAGGTGGTCTGATTCAAAACGAAATAAAACTGATCCTAGATCATGATATACTTTGTTAGAACAATAGACTTGGTTGAACATATCTGAGATCTCGACACGCAAACTCACAATGAAGTCATCCTGCTTTTGTTAGTGTTTATACATTTTGTTTTTGTTTTGCTTCGTTTGTCTTCATTTTTTTAGTTAGCGGTTTCATTAGAATCGGTTCGTTAATTCAGCCGAGCTATAATGCTTCAACCCAAATCCATATATTTTTTTTCTGAGACCACTTGCAAACCACACGCATGGACTCCCAATGAGTGTTAACTGGGAACACACACACACGTACTGTACCATGATCTTTATTTTGATTTAATGTTATGATCTTTTCCCTTGTTACATCTATGAGCTCGAAACATCTCACAGCAGAAATGACTACTTCAGGGCATTGCATAGAAAACTAAAGTGCACGCGTACTCTACCTAATGTTCATTGGGGAGTTGAGTTTCCCGGTCTGAATGTCAGGTGAGGGTTTTGGCAGCCTTCCTTTTTACTGATTATACAATAAAAGTAGGTGCTATACAATTTTTTTTTTACATATATAAAATGCTTTAACAAGGTTGCGTTTCTGTAGTATTCATATAGAAATGGGCTTTAACTTAAGACAGGCAACCCTTAACATGTATCTTACCCATGCAGTTAAACGACTGTTTTGACTATAGTAAAGATGTTTAGTGTACCTCTATTGGCGTTTTGAATCTTTCTTTTGTACTATCTTAAGGTCTCTTCCCAAATAAAGATGAATTTCTCTTGCATTTGGCAGTTTTGGTGTTTTCCGTATAGAATTGATATTATTTGTGCCTAAAAGAACAAATCTGTTATTGATATTGCACCAGCATGCATGTTGCACAGCTCTAGTTAAAAATGAATGCAATTATGTGTTCTACAGTCGTCTCTCCACCTCATAGTTCATGTATTTGCAATGTTCTGATTTTGAACGGAGACGAGAACCCACTGTTGAAGTACGAATTTAAGGCCAGGTGAAAGGTAGGAAATATTTTGTGAGGTTCGGGCCTGAGAAAATTGCATTAACCTACATATGTACTTTGCTTGGCCATCACACGTTTACTTTGTGTGGGTGTGAATCAGGTGGGATGATGCTGAGGTTGATGGAGCTGAACTGGCAGATGTCTCAGTGCAACACAATCAAAACAGCTGATGAGCTCCAGACAGAAGCCATGGTGTTTTAGTAGTGGGCACAGAAGCCAAGGTGTTTTAGTAGTGGACACAGGAGCGGGCGGGCGGAGGGTTGTTCAGAGCTCGTCAGGATGCACGGTCCCTGCTGCTCAGAAAGATCTTTATTCTTGAATAGCAGTCTCATATATATATTTATATACATACACACACACACACACACACAGTAAATATGGTCCTATTTGCACTCAGGCTGCTACAAAGCTTAATCTGTATGAATTCTCTATAGGAGACTTAAGAGCCAGGCAAACGCATTAACATGGTGGACCTAAATGAAATGATTTGTCCTCCCGTGTGATCTGCTGAAGAAGAAGCGCCTAGAGGAAAATTGAGGAAGATGAGGGTGCTTGAGTGCAGTTCCTTCTGGACGGTCTGGATGCAGAGAAGACGACTACAGTGGCCTTCATCAACAACAATCTGAAGGATGTAGAGAGGGATGCAGCCTCCGTTGACCGGGCAATGAGATCAACAACCAAATCAGCGGAAAAAAAACAGCATTGAGGTGAGTCCAAGACAGACAACGCAACAATCATACATGGCACAAAAATTTGTTACAGAAAGTTGTCAGAAATATTGTTTTGTTTGCCACAGACGCTTTCACACATTCGTACAAGCACACATGATGGACCACTGACTTCTAAAATGTTTAGCCCCGTTCTTTATTGTTATTTTGAAGGGAAAAAAAATGCTTAAACACACATTTGTTTGGTCTCCCACCTTTGTCGTAGACTAGGAGCTTGGGCTGTGACGAAGGTAAGGCAATGACTGAACAAAGAGCAATACACACAGTTATCCTAAAGAGACAACACGGGTGCAAACTATTTAGTCAAGTGTGTCTGTCTATGAAGCAGAGGCAGGCCTGCTACGGCTGTGTTTCTGTACTGGGGCAGAGGATCCAGATCCGGATCCAACTCCATATCCAGCTCCAGATCCAGCTCCGGATCCAGCTCCGGACCCAGCTCAGGATCCAGATCCAGCTCCGGATCCAGCTTCGGCTCCAGCTCTGGACCCAGCTCCGGATCCAGATCCGGATCCAGCTCCGGATCCAGCTCCGGACCCAGCTCCGGATCCAGCTCCAGATCCAGATCCAGATACGTCCATGCTGTGTCCAGCTACATGAAATCAAAGTGAAGAAGAGTTTGAGTGATTATTCTCTTTCAACATTTTCAACATTCTAGAGTATTTGATCCCTTTAAAATATATATATTTTTAAAACAGATTCAAATTGCTGAAACTAAATTGTGTACAAAAAAGTGCACAAACGCAGATAATAATCATTTGAGGTGAAATTGGTTTGCAAAAAATATGTTGTTCACAGATCTTAATAATATACTGTACCTGATTCTGTCAGGGCTGTGTGTTGTCCCATATATGTTGTTCACAGATCTTAATAATATACTGTACCTGATTCTGTCAGGGCTGTGTGTTGTCCCATATATGCTGTTCACAGATCTTAATAATATACTGTACCTGATTCTGTCAGGGCTGTGTGTTGTCCCATATATGCTGTTCACAGATCTTAATAATATACTGTACCTGATTCTGTCAGGGCTGTGTGTTGTCCCATATATGTTGTTCACAGATCTTAATAATATACTGTACCTGATTCTGTCAGGGCTGTGTGTGTCCCATATATGCTGTTCACAGATCTTAATAATATACTGTACCTGATTCTGTCAGGGCTGTGTGTTGTCCCATATATGCTGTTCGCAGATCTTAATAATATACTGTACCTGATTCTGTCAGGGCTGTGTGTTGTCCCATATATGTTGTTCGCAGATCTTAATAATATACTGTACCTGATTCTGTCAGGGCTGTGTGTTGTCCCATCTATGCTGTTCACAGATCTTAATAATATACTGTACCTGATTCTGTCTGTGTGTTGTCCCATATATGCTGTTCACAGATCTTAATAATATACTGTACCTGATTCTGTCAGGGCTGTGTGTTGTCCCATATATGCTGTTCGCAGATCTTAATAATATACTGTACCTGATTCTGTCAGGGCTGTGTGTTGTCCCATATATGCTGTTCGCAGATCTTAATAATATACTGTACCTGATTCTGTCAGGGCTGTGTGTTGTCCCATATATGCTGTTCACAGATCTTAATAATATACTGTACCTGATTCTGTCAGGGCTGTGTGTTGTCCCATATATGCTGTTCACAGATCTTAATAATATACTGTACCTGATTCTGTCAGGGCTGTGTGTTGTCCCATATATGCTGTTCACAGATCTTAATAATATACTGTACCTGATTCTGTCAGGGCTGTGTGTTGTCCCATATATGCTGTTCACAGATCTTAATAATATACTGTACCTGATTCTGTCAGGCCTGTGTTGGTCACAGCCAGGTTGTGATGGTGCTGGCCTCTCTCTGGACTCCAATCCTCCGGATGGTCTCTGAAGGGTCTCACTGAACTCCTTGGACTATCCCATCAGGAGACACAGAATGCATTTGTATAAAATTACTATGAATACCAAATATGTTCCAATAAGTATTAGTATCTAGTGGCAGCATTTATATTTAAATTAATTCAATGTAAAACAACACATAAAACACTCACAGGAGAGGCAGAGTCCGGTCCCATTCCTGGTCCCCCCAGCAAACACTTGGTACCTGGACAGAACACACCAGTCCACAATGATGTTATGAACTGTTCTGTTTTAGTTCATATATATTACTGTAAAGTAGCAATGATGTTATGAACTGTTCTGTTTTAGTTCATATATATTACTGTAAAGTAGCAATGATGTTATGAACTGTTCTGTTTTAGTTCATTTATATAACTGTAAAGTAGCCAGTCCCTGTTGGATCCTCTCACCATTTGACTGCCTGAGGAGACTTCCCGTGCATCACTCTCACATACACATGGCTCCTGCAGTAACACAACAACAGAAACAGCCTCTTATACACAGGGCAGATCAAATGGGGGATCGATCACAAATAAACTAAAGATGACATGCACATCAAACTTGTCATTTAAGACATGAGTCTGTCTTTTGGTCCAATCAAGAAAAGTCATGTCTAGGCCAGTCTGGGTTTAGAGGTACAAGGGGTCTTCTGCTCCGACTGCCAGGGCTCAGCTGAGCAGACAGCAATCACTGTTGTGTTTACCAGTTGGTTTAGTTACCTATTTAAGACCGTCTCTTATTGAATCTATGTTTGTGTTGTTCAGTGCCGTGATGAATTGAAGTCAAGCATATAGCCTAATCTGAATTGAAGTCAAGCATATAGCCTAATCTGATCTGAAGAAAAGCATATAGCCTAATCTGAATTGAAATCAAGCATATAGCCTAATCTGAATTGAAGTCAAGCATATAGCCTAATCTGAATTGATTTAGCTTGATAAAGCATTTTAGATCTAAAGCACAGTGTATTGTAAAATGGTGGCCTTTAGTCCTCACACAAAAACAGTTTGATAATTGAGGATATATTTAATAGTCTTTTCACATTTATCAATGACAACGTTAAGAAAGGGTTACCTTTGAATAGAAATAGATACAGTATATACAGACTTTGGCCAAGGATACAAATACTTTGAATGATGGAAATCATCATCATCATCATCGTCATCCGCTTTGTCCGGGGTCGGGTCGCGGAGGTAGCAGTTCAAGCAGGGCATCCCAAACTTCCCTTTCCCGACAACGTCTGACTGGGGGATTCCAAGGCGTTCCCAGGCCAGTGTGGAGATATAATCCCTCCATGGTCTAGGTCTGCCCCGCGGCCTCCGCCCAGCTGGACGTGCCTGGAACACCTCCTAGGAGGCAGCCAGGTGGCATCCTTGGCTAGATGCCGATACCACCTCAATACTCCTTTCTACGAATGAAGCAGCGGCTCTACTCCGGACGAATGCACTTCTCAATATCCAAGTAACCCTGCTCATTTCCGCCGTGGGTATCCGCGAGTCCTTGTGATCCCACCTTCATGACCATAGTGAATAGGAACGAAGATAGACCGAATGTTTGCCTTCTGGCTATCTCTCTTCGACACAAATAAGCGACTGCAACACCGCATGCTATTCTCCGATTCTCGTATTTTCTTCATAGTACAAGACCCCAAGATTTGAACTCCTTCACTTGGGGTAAAGACTCTTAATCCTGGAGTAGACCAATCCATCACCTGCTGAGAACCATGGCCTCAATTGGACTGATCCTCATCCCAGCCGCTTAACACTCGGCTGCGAACCGATCCAATGAGTGCTGCAGGTCGCAGACTGATGATGCCATCAGGACCACATCATCTGCAAGCAGTATATCCACTATGCCCACCAACCCGTTTGAAAATGAATACTGAAACAGGATAGGTGACAAGCGCAGCCTTGGAGGAGGCCAAACCGGAAACAGTCACACACTGCCGGACCCGGACACAGCTCTCGCTTTGGGAGCGAGTGGATGGCTCTGAGTAGAGACCCCCTCACCCCATACTCTCGCAGCACCTCCCTATCTCCCGGGAACCCGATCATCGCCTTCTCCAAATCCACAAAACACGTGTAGACCGGATTGGCATACTCCCAGGCCCCCTCAAAGATCCTCGCGAGGGTAAAAAGCTGGTCCGTTGTTCCATGACCAGGCCGGAAACCGCATTGTTCCTCCTCAATCCGAGGTTACTATCTCTAACCCTCCTTTCCAGCACCCTGGAGTATACTTTCCCGGGGAGGCTGAGTAATGTGATGCCTCTGTAGTTGGCACACACTCTCCGGTCCCCCTTTTTGAACAGGGGAACCACCACCATGATGGAAATGCACTCTCTAATATTCAAGTAACTGCTCTAAGCCGTGGGTACCTTGTGATCAAGGATGTGTATAAACGGACAAAATGTTGTTCATTATCCATGACATAAATAAATCAGCATTATTCCTGATTATTATTTTCTTCATAGTAAAATTTGTCCGGTTACCTTAATCCTAAAGGCCACTCCCCCACTCACTGAAGTTGACGACACGACCCTTTTCAAATCCATTTGAACAAGTATACTTGTTCTGTATATATCGTATACAGTTTGAAAATTAATGCTGAGAAGGTACGCTAAAAACACAACACACCCTACGGAACTCCAGCCGTTTGGCGCGCGGTGAAGGGAAAAATGATGCCTTTCCCGCTTTGCACAAGCACACTACTGGTAAGGTATGCTAAAGCCACTGCACATGCTACGGAACTCCAGTTTGGCGCGCAGTGAAGGGAAAAACGATGCCTTTCCCGCTTTGCACATGGAGTCTGGAGAAGCTACTCAGAAGTTCAGATGTACCGTGTATCGATGTCATGTCAGTGGACTGTTCAGCAACACACACACACACACACACACAGTCTCTGTAAAACACTGTGTGTGAAGATAAACTTAAAGGATCAAATCTTACATTGTTTTTGCTGATGTAACTCTGTTAGCAATGTCCAAAGATGTTCGGCAAAAGTCTTGAGTATTCCGGCGTCCCATGGTGATGACACTATCCAAACTTTCATATATATTACTATATATATCGTATACAGTTTGAAAATGAATACTGAGAAGGTACGCTAAAAACACAGCACACACTACGGAACTCCAGCCGTTTGGCGCGCGGTGAAGGGAAAAATGATGCCTTTCCCGCTTTGCAAAAGCACATTACTGGTTGGAGGAAACTGCGATTATGTCCCATTCCCTTCACCTTGCTATCTCTACTCGAACCGTATTCACGACTGTAAACGCACATGGAGTCTGGAGAAGCAACTCATAAGTTCAGATGTACCGTGTATCGACGTCATGTCAGTGGACTGTTCAGCAACACACACACACACACACAGTCTCTGTAAAACACTGTGTGTGAAGATAAACTTAGGAGGATCAAATCTTACATTGTTTTTTTCTGATGTAACTCTGTTAGCAATGTCCAACACTTTGAATGAGCTCTGGGGCAAAAAGAAGTTCGGCAAAAGTCTGGAGTATTCCGGCGTCCCATGGTGATGACACTATCCAAACTTTCAACTATCATGTACGCGAGGCAAAACATATTTTTTTCTATACTTCAATCTATTGATTTTTAATCAAATAGAAGAAAAACGTTTCCTTTCGGTTTAGTTTCAACAAAGTTTCCGTAAGCTTGTTTTCGTTCATGAAAGCCGTGGTTTGTTGCCGAGGCAATTCTGTCCTTCCTTTCCTTCCTGTCAATGAACCACCCAGCAGAGGGCAGTAGAGCTGGAGGACTAACCAACGCTGAAAGGACTAAAAAAAGATGTTTCGATTTGTAATCATCCCGAATCCTCTTCAAGTTGTCCAGCTGGAGTATCAACCGGTCTCCAGGTTGATATTTGAATTTAAAAGATAGGACAAATGTACATGTACAAGTACCGACACACATTTCAAACCAGTACTGTTGTTCCACATTTTGGCAGTTCGTGGCATTCAAATGACTGCAGGTGGTTATTTCCTAGTTGTGGACAACGCCCATATGGCTAAGTGCATCCCCATTCTGGGTAAACACAGATGTTTACCTTAACACAGAGGGTTGCTAGGCATACAGCTCTACTGGGACACTGCCCCCCGTCTCCGGGCACAGAGGGTTGCTAGGCATACAGCTCTACTGGGACACTGCCCCCCGTGTCCGGGCACAGAGGGTTGCTAGGCATACAGCTCTACTGGGGCACTGCCCCCCGTGTCCGGGCACAGAGGGTTGCTAGGCATACAGCTCTACTGGGACACTGCCTTCCATGTCCGGGCACAGAGGGTTGCTAGGCATACAGCTCTACTGGGGCACTGCCCCCCGTGTCCGGGCACAGAGGGTTGCTAGGCATACAGCTCTACTGGGACACTGCCTTCCATGTCCGGGCACAGAGGGTTGCTAGGCATACAGCTCTACTGGGGCACTGCCCCCCGTGTCCGGGCACAGAGGGTTGCTAGGCATACAGCTCTACTGGGACACACTGCCTTCCATGTCCGGGCACAGAGGGTTGCTAGGCATACAGCTCTACTGGGGCACTGCCCCCCGTGTCCGGGCACAGAGGGTTGCTAGGCATACAGCTCTACTGGGACACTGCCTTCCATGTCCGGGCACAGAGGGTTGCTAGGCATACAGCTCTACTGGGGCACTGCCCCCCGTGTCCGGGCACAGAGGGTTGCTAGGCATACAGCTCTACTGGGGCACTGCCCCCCGTGTCCGGGCACAGAGGGTTGCTAGGCATACAGCTCTACTGGGACACTGCCTTCCATGTCCGGGCACAGAGGGTTGCTAGGCATACAGCTCTACTGGGGCACTGCCCCCCGTGTCCGGGCACAGAGGGTTGCTAGGCATACAGCTCTACTGGGGCACTGCCCCCCGTGTCCGGGCACAGAGGGTTGCTAGGCATACAGCTCTACTGGGACACTGCCCCCCGTGTCCGGGCACAGAGGGTTGCTAGGCATACAGCTCTACTGGGACACTGCCCCCCCGTGTCCGGGCACGGAGAGTAATGTGTGCACCGCAGTGGACGAACCTGGACCGTAAGGTGCACATTCCAGCTTGTATTTTAGGTTATACGGGGGCACGTGCTCCAGTAGAAGGGGCAGCAACGCCCATGCCTTCACAAAAGTTTAGGGCATAAAATATTGGTAAAAATTTGGCATCCAAAATAGACAAAGTTTCTAAAGAGGTAGAGAAAATAACCCTAGAAGAG
This sequence comes from Galaxias olidus, assembly GCA_026901105.3. Taxonomy (NCBI): domain Eukaryota; kingdom Metazoa; phylum Chordata; class Actinopteri; order Galaxiiformes; family Galaxiidae; genus Galaxias; species Galaxias olidus. Next base: position 110,950 of record JAPMUY010000071.1, on the reverse strand, counting down.
GAAGTCAGCAACTAAGGGCCAATGCAAACACCTCGTTTCCATGATCCTTGTCCCATCAAGATGACCCTCTGTGTGTGAAAGATAATCAGCAATGTCTGTTCAGTGTGTATATGTATGCCGTGTGTGGTGTCCGTGTTTTTGTTACTCACCCAATGTTTGCAGATTTGATGAACCCACAACATTAATGGGTTTTAAAAACTATAGCCATTTTAATTTAACATTACCTACTTGTCAACATAACATTACTTGTTTTACTTGCAATTACACTCAGGTCCAGTGGATTCAATTATTTATAACATAATTTTTCTTTTACATTGAAAACAGGTCCCAGAGACCCGAACACCACACAAGGGTTAAATATATGTGAGAGCAAAATGTTCGCACAATTGAATGGACACCACAGCAAGCTTTCAACCCAAACTCTAATTTTGCCACAACAATCTGCTCATTGGTGGCTGTGTTTATCATAGTTTGTAGAGAAACCAGCTGTTTTGAGACATTGAGACAGGCCAATAGTTCCTGTAAGGCTTTAGACAAAAGATTAATATCTAAAAGTAGATGAGTTTAACTCACAGAGGATTTTAATTTACAGACATTCTATTTAATATGGCCTTAGTCATCTATGCAGAAGGCCTACCCCCATCCCTGATATGTGGACGATGCTCAATTAATGTTCTCCTTTCCCACAGGCTACGTTATAATGGATCCCACCGCTTTTCTTGGAAAGACATGCCCTCAAGCGCTAGGATTGGCCAGGCGCGCACTCTCACTCGTTTGCGTTCTTCTGCCTATCCCTAATCTTATTCCTAACCTTAACCTTACTGTTTGTATGGATATCCCAAACGTTTTTCTTACGTTAACCTTGCTTTTGTATGAAAAACTCAAAGGCAAATATAAACTGAACGTTCTTGCGTGCAAGATAAGACAGTGAGCTGACAATTTAGTTGAATACATAGCCTACGCGTTTACAAACTGAAAGCTACTATAATAAAGTCACACCCTGTCAGCACACAAAAATAAAAGAGCTGGGAGTACTACTTCCTACTTCGAGACTTCAAGCCAAGAGAGAGAGGGAGGGAGAGGAAGAGAGGCGGGCTTGAGCGACTGTCCGTCACCGAACAAATCACACATGCACCGTCGACCTACCTCGCAATGAAAGCTAGGTTGGGTACTTTTGTGTTCCAGGCAGCTCATTTTTATAAAGTTGATTAGCATAAGATTATTACTGGAACTGATTTAATTAAATCTCCTTTAATTTATTTATATTAACTTCTTACTGATTATCTTTTGATTGTACATGGACTTTTTCAATGGGTAATTTTGGACCGTTGGTCTCATTTTCAAAATAATAATAATATAATATAGATAATTTCTGAATTATGTGTTGTTTTTATTATTGTGTTGGCTTTATAGTTCGCAACTCTATTTACACTAATTTGCTAACTTTATTAAATAATTGTTATTTTACGACCCGAGTGTCAAACATGCAGCATGTTCCTCTCATAGGTTGGTCTTTAAAGTATACAGCCAGTCAAATTCAAGTGTGGTGCCACAGCTCGGTCAAAAGTTCAGATGGCTGGTCGTGCGTAAAGTTGGTATGAAGGTCTACATGAACCGGCCTGGCTTGGACAAATGTGAATTCGAATTATTTCACGTTCGTTCCATGTCAATATTATAATCGTTTTGGTTGTTGTCTTGGTTTAGCTATACCGAATCGAATCATGAACGACCCGGCTTGGCCAAGCAATATGAACAAGGGACTGATGTGGAGTGGAGGGGCCCAACTGTACCGTCCTCTAGTCCGTCACAGCAGGACACTTTCTGGGCATCACGCCACGCAGAAGCGTCACCACCGCGCGTACAGGGAGGGGAAAAGCGCACGGGAGTTCGGAGACAGATGGTCAGTCGGTGTCCAAGACCGGAACAATGAGCCACCGGCACCGTGCGCTTGGCCAGTCGTTAACGGCTTTCCTCCTGTCCCTCCTGCTCAAAGAAACGGTAACGGAATATTCTACCAAAACAGACTTTGATTACGAATTCGGGGACTACCGGGGAAAGTGGTGCATCGACGACCACGGGTTCGTATATAGCATCGGGGAGGTTTATTACCCGAGTCCCACGGCGTGCCCGTGTACCTGCACTGACGACGGTCCCGTCTGTGTCCGACCGAAGTGTCCTCGCATTCACCCGCGCTGCACGCGGATCAAGTATAAGTCGTGTTGCCCCGTGTGCGAGGCGGTGGCCAAGGTCTGCGTCTACGGAGGCAAAACCTACCGTATCCTGGAAGAGTTTAAGGTAAAACAAATGTGCATTCGGTTTTATATTCTCTACAAACCTACTATACCTCCTATTATCGGAAAAGAACAAGCTACGCATTTAAGGGCAGTAAGGCGAATTAAGACCAGACACCACATCTTCTATATTCCATATATTTTCTGATTTAGGCACACCATTAGTTTGGATATTGGTATGTATTTATACAACTTCACTCCTCAAATATTGGGCAACATGAGACTTGTCGTAAGTCAGTTGGCCATGTAGACTATACATAAATACATGAATAATAATAAAAATAGGCATATTAGTGGTGCGCATTAATGTTGGTGCAGCGGTAGTAGAAAGTGTGTGCACGGTAACTAAATGTTACGTAAGAGTAAATTAAATCAATGCTTGTTCGAGGCAATTGGTTATGTGTCAGCCTCACCCAAGCAATCCATGATTGATTTTTAAATGACGCGTGAATGGGTGGTGAAAAGTGTGATATGTGCACGTGTAGGTGATGGCATCAATGTGTCCATGCATTTGATCCTTTTCTCTGTAGGCCCATGTGAGTTTATGCCAGTGTGTTTTTGTTCATTCCTTCATACCGGCCTGGTGTGTTTGTGCTTTGACCCGTTATGCTCTCAAAGCTGTCCCGATGCGAACGGTGCCGTTGCGAACCCAACAGAGAAGTATACTGTACCATCTCCGATTGCCCCGCGCCGCACTGTGTCAACCCTACCTACGAACCCAACCACTGCTGCCCCGTCTGCAAGAGCGGTGAGTCTTTCCCGCGTCCTTCTGGCTGCCATCGTTACTAAAACAACAAGCTGCCATTTTTCAGTCAGATAAACTAATCAGTTTTAAACAAGTATTAAGTGTGAATAAAATTACCTTTTGTGGCTAGGTCTGCGAAGTATTTTGAAGCTCCCTGCCGTAACATGTCCGGGACAATGCTCAGAGGCAGGCAGGGAGCACACATACATCGATCCCCTTTAGAACAGATAACCATACATTAATCCCCCTTTGGAACAGATTAGCAGACCCGAGGTAGAAATTGGTGGGAACATTTTTCCTATCACCTCATCTGACAAGCACATAACCTAACTTTGACATCAGGTAATTTAAATACCTGTCCTCACCTTTAACACATGCATTGGCATTTACCCTCTCACATCCTTTATATACATGCCCCCCCCCCCCCCCCCCCACACACAAACACACACAGTATGGTAGGAAATGTTATTGATCGTCTACTCCCTGCTGTTCAGCGACATTCTGCCCTTTTACCTCATTAAATCATGACATCATGTTATTATTAATTCACTTTTAAGAACTAACGACCAGGGGTATCCAAACTGGCTGGATTCTTTTTCTTTCTGACACAGCTGCCAAAAGCACTTGGCTTTTAAGTGTGTGTGTGTGTGTGTGTATGTGTGTGTGTGTGTGTGTGTCTGTGTGTGTGCGTGTGTGTTTGTTTTTACACACACACACACACACACACACACACACACACACACACACACACACACACACACACACAATCTGTTTGCTTGTTGCCTTCTGGTTTCCATAAGGCATGCTGTCCCCTGACTTCCCCTTGGCTGTCCACCAGACACTGGCCTGGAGACTATTTTAATGTCCCCTGTACTGAAGAGGAGAGCTGGACGAGTCTCCATCCAACTACTTTTCAATCTCTATCTTTATGTGTGTCTCTTTCTCTCTCTGTATAACTTGCTAATCTCTCTCTTTCTCTCTGTGGTTCACCATATCTTTCTCTCACTAACTCATATGCCTGCCTGCCTGCCTGCCTGCCTGCCTGCCTGCCTGCCTATCTATCTATCTATCTATCTATCTATCTATCTATCTATCTATCTATCTATCTATCTATCTATCTATCTATCTATCTATCTATCTATCTATCTATCTATCTATATATATATCTATCTATCTATCTATCTATCTATCTATCTATCTATCTATCTATCTATCTATCTATCTATCACTTGCCCTCCCTATCTCTCCACTCTTTCTCTCAATCTTTCATCCACCATTCTTTCTTTCTTTCACTATGTTATATTTCTCTTCCTCTTCTTCTCTTGAATGCAATGTGTTGTATCACCCCTTTTGCCTTACCAGTTTGTATTTCCTCCTGTGGCTGACGGTGTGAAGTGCTTCCATTGATTACGGACCCATTCCTAAAATCAGTCATTGTTAGAACATTTTGCCAGCATCATACTCCTGTGATGTACATCCAATTTACTGGACGGTGTGCAGTTTTGGCTCACACATACAAAATGGACACACCATTCTTAGGCTATAAACACACATCCTTACAACACACATACGCACACTTTCCCAAAAATTATTTGCAATGCCCAACAAAGCTATGCCTTCTCAGATCTAACCATAGCATTCGTCTCTGCTCTACAAAGGTCCAAACTGTTTAGTTGGAGACAAAGTCATCTATAACCGTAACCTTCCTCCTCAAAGGTCCAAACTGTTTTGCTGGAGACAGAATCATCTCTATGGGGGAGCGTGTGGAGGTGGAGAGCCAGACCGTGTGCTTCTGCACCTACAGGGACGGCACCTGGCAGACCCACCCCCATGCCACCTGTGAGCAGAGACCCAGCCCCACCACCGACCCCAGCCCCAGCCTGAGGCCCGATCCTGGGCTCGACCCGGGACCCAGACCCCCTCAGAATCCCAGGGAGGATGAGACCCAGCAGAGGAAAGGGAGGGCCTTCGTCCCTAGACTTGACCTGATACCATAAGGAGTAGGAGGAGTAGGAGGGGGGAGTGAGAGGGGAGCCATATGGGGGAGCGGGGTGGTTGGTGAGTGGTGGGCATGGGATCTGATCTGATCCCATTAAGGGGGAGAGTGTAGTAGGGGTGGCGAAATGGGGGAGAGAGGGGAGGAGGGTCTGGAACAGAGAGAGAGATGGGGGGGGGGGGGGGCGCAGAAAGAAGGAGAGAGAGAGATGAAGGAGAAATAGAGAAGAATAAAAGGGGGAACAGATGACCGTATAGGAGAGGAGAGGGGGAGAGGCAGGGCGGGTGAGGACAGGAGAGGAGAGGAGAGGAGAGGAGAGGAGAGGAGAGGAGAGGAGAGGGGGAGAGGCAGGGCGGGAGAGGAGAGGGAGAGAGGCAGAGCAGGCGTGGACAGCAGAGGAGAGAGAGGCAGGGCGAGAGAGGGAGAGGGGAAGAGAGGTAGAGCGGGTGAGGAGAGGAGAGGGAAAAGGGGAAGGGCAGGGCGGGAAAGGAGAGGACTACAGGGTCTCAGGAATCAGGTCAAACTGTGCCAGGGAAATAATTAGGATTAGGATTGGGTGGATGTAGGGGAGATGTTCAGGGGATGGCCTGTTTGTGCCAAAGTAGGGGAAAGAGAGAAAGGGGGGAGATTTAGGGAAGAGGATGGCAGGGGAAGGAGAGATGGATGGAGGGAGGAGAACGACAGGAGGGGGGGGGGGGGTTGTTTCTCAATGTTTCTGCTCACCATCTGTGGAGGGCGAAGGGGTCAGAATGTATTTAATTTAGACTTTTCTACCAAGGTAATCAAAGCGCTAAAAACAGACTAAGGACAAAGGCACACATTATCCCATTGACAATATGCAGCCTCAAATCACATTATTTCCATATAGGAGTGAACACATTATTAGGAGTGAAGGAGTGAATATCAACACACATACGCAAAGAAGCAGAAATAATCCCTACACGAGTATGAATCAATGTCCCCTACGTATGTAGAGCAAGGCTTAACGTAACTTTGTCTTTTCAAATTCTGGAATTATGGATTTTACCAGTCATTTTCATTTACTTTCTTATTCACTCATACATGCTTTAATAGTTGGTGTCTTTATTTTTAATAATCCACAGGACTTGTGTTAAAATATCCACACACATAGTAGGTTTTCTAATAACGAACAGATTTCCAAATACTCACATATACCAAAATCTGTGGTAATCTCAGGTTTATTTGAATTAAAACTTATAGTGGAATCACCACACCATGTATGTTAAGCTTCTACCACTCTTTCAGTGCGGTGATGTTCTCTGGTCTTTTCCAGCCACACATAAAACCGTTACTAAGTCAGTTTTATTCACACCATTATTGTTCTGTATTCACACGTTGCTCTTTGTGAAATGAAAACATAGAATGAATAGCAGCATGCTCATAGTGGCATCTCTTTTTAAACTGGTTATTGTACTGTTTAAAAGTGCATGTAGACAACCTTCAAACTTATTTTGCAATATAAATTGTCTACATTTTAATAAACAACTTTGTAATCAATTGTGGAATTGAACGCATTAGCCAAACAAAACACAAGTTAATTGGGGGAGTGACCTCACCAGCGGTCAACCTATTGCAGGATCAATATGATCTAGAACATTCACTGTTCCATATGTTTAGATGCTTACTTGGGCATTAGAATTTAGCAGTTAACACATCTATAGTTATTTTATGTCCTGTGAATTTACTTGACAAGTACTCCAGGCAACCAGGAAAAACATTAACCAAGTAGGTATTAAACTTCAGAAAAAGAAACAATAACTTAACCCCTTGTGAAAATATCTGTTTTATTAAGAGCATTCACTTGATACCTTAATTATTAAAGGTAAGATTCTTTTAAAATAAGCCTTTCACGGGGCAGTGAAGGGGGCGCTTCAAAAAATGAATCTATCAGACAAAACTCAATATAGCTATGAAACATTCACATTCAAACAGAATTTGACTGAAAGATGAGAGTTTGGCTTTATAACAGTTTTTTTTATTGAAAACGAACAAGGTCAAGCTATGCTGCCAGCGTTGGAGGCAATCCTAGGCCAAAGGTCAGCACACTCCTTAGCCACAGGACCTGTGATGGCTGAACCTGAGAAACGAGGAGGAGGGGGGTAGCGAGTGAGGAAGAGGGGGAAAGAGTAAACAGAGGGGAGGGGAGGGTTAGCTCAAAGCATTTCAAATAGTTACTTTGTAAATTACTTGAATGTTTTAAAATTGTGATTTTTATTTTATCAAAACATTTTTTATAACAAGCTCCTTGGAAACTTGACTGAGTAACAGAACCTGGTTGTCGAGACTAAATGTCCTTAAGTGTCAGCGTAAAGAAACCTAAATCTACCATTAACTCAGGTGGACTTGTCCCATCACTGATTGAGATTGTTACAGCACAGATGATAAACTGCCATCTCACCCACCAGCAACGATTTCTCTATTCCCTTCTTCGACAACTCACTAAACCACTGAACAGGCTCAACAAGTGCTTTTTAGAAGGGGGCGATTTCATTAAGATAATGCTTTATAAGCTGATATCTACATCGATGTTTCAGGACATAACTTCAGACAAGTATGTTGGAAAGGGCCAAGAAAAAATAAGACATAAATTGGGTTTATTAGCTAGGTTTGCTTCCAATGTTTATAACAAGGAGGTATACAGTCTAGAAATTCAGGTTGTGTGCCAGTCGTTTTAGATCAAGTAGCGTTTCCTCCATACTGTGTGTATAATATAAATACTCAAGGCCATCCAAAGCAGAATGAGAAGCAAACAATAGTACAGTGAACTTGTGACTTAAATTAACTTCGAAACACGACCACCACACAGAAGATCTCTCTATCAAGATGACTTGATCACATGACTGGAAGGAGAGCTGATCACATGACCTCAGCTTACCCTTCATCTCCCCTTTGACGTTCACTATGACCCCGGCGTTGTCTTCAAAGTAGAGGAAGACGCCGTCTTTTCGCCGATACGACTTCCGCTGCCGTATCACCACCGCAGGATGCACTGAGAGAAGACGACCGGAGCAAAAAGTCAAAACACTGCACATTAACACCACACCAATCGCCATGTCACTGTCACTTTAAACAGGCCGTTTTACACCATGTTTTACTACAGGACAACTTAGAACTGAGCAGAGCAGGGGGACAGGGAGGAGAAACATCAACACCACACAAATCCCTGTCATTGTCAGTTTAAACATATTACACCATGCTACACTATATGACAATGGGAATGAGCTTAGAGCAGAGGGACAGGTTATGAAAGTAATACATGACAATTCTAATAAGTCTTTTTTTAAACAGGTTTGTTTTGTTCCATCACAGATTGAGATTGGTCAGAAACAGTTACACCGCCATCTCACCCACTGGTAATGAAATCACTATTCCCTTCATCGACAACTCACCCGGTCACTGACCAGACTAAGCAAGTGCTTTTTGGAAGGGGATGGGTGTATGCAAGGCTAGTTACAATGAGAGATGACTGGTGGGGAGGACATAAGATATTTTAGTTAAGACCTCTAACAACTGTCCACCCTGACAAAGCCGGCAATTCTAAAAGTTACGTACTGCACAATGGAAAGTGTTAGAAAGACTACAGCAAAAAAAAACTACAAAACTAGGAGCTCACCGACTGCTTTAATTAAAGTGGAGTTGCCAGGTTCTCACTGGGAAGCAAAAGTTTTTAAAAAGTACACGCGCTGAAACGAGACTCACCCTTTTTTCTGAGTTCAGGCTTGCCTTTCTTGACAGTAGCCATGACCATGTCACCCACTCCAGCAGCGGGCAGACGGTTCAGACGACCTTTGATGCCCTTCACAGAGATGATGTACAGGTTCTTAGCACCTGGAGAGGACAGAGGAGAAAGAGGTGAAGAGAGAGAGAGAGACGGGAGTGAGAATAATGCAAAGTAGAGAAAAAGAGCAGAGGAAGAATATGGGCCAGTTAGACAAATTTTCTGAACAGGGTAGAAAACTCCTGTTCTTATAAAATGGCCGCACCGATACTTCCACTTCTGTCTAGGATCGAGTTTGTTCCATCACAGATTGAGATTGGTCAGAAACAGTTACACCGCCATCTCACCCACTGGTAATGAAATCACTATTCCCTTCATCGACAACTCACCCGGTCACTGACCAGACTAAGCAAGTGCTTTTTGGAAGGGGGATTTAAGACAGAAAGCCGTAACTAATGCAACACTCAATGACTGGTATCGGACAACTGGAACAAACTATGCTGGAATTAACTAATTTACAGTCAACATTGACTTCCAAAGCCATAAACTCCCTTCTTTGACAAGCGTTAATAAATCTGTATGAAAGAGCCCATTGTGAACGGCTCCATTATAAAAAAAATGTTTCAACTGAAAACAGAAGAATTTGTAATTGCAGTATGTTTGTCCGGTTCAACTCTCAGGCTTGATTCGTGATTGTGTTTGTGTGCATCATGGTATGTAAAGGTTTTTCCCAGTGGTCTTACCTGTGTTGATTCATTAAGGTGTGTGGTTGTGTGTATATCATGGTTATGTGGAGGTGTTTTCCCCACTGGTCTAACCTGTGTTGCTTTGTTAAGGTGTAAGGTCTTACCTGTGTTGCTTTGTTAAGGTGTAAGGTGTGTGGTTTTAGCTGTGTTGCTTTGTTAAGGTGTGTAGTCTAACCTGTGTTACTATGTTAAGGTGTAAGGTGTGTGTGATCTTAGCTGTGTTGCTCTGTTAAGGTGTGTGGTCTTAACTGTGTTGCTTTGTTAAGATGTAAGGTGTGTGGTCTTAGCTGTGTTGCTTTGTTAAGGTGTGTAGTCTAACCTGTGTTACTATGTTAAGATGTAAGGTGTGTGTGATTTTAGCTGTGTTGCTCTGTTAAGGTGTGTGGTCTTAACTGTGTTGCTTTGTTAAGATGTAAGGTGTGTGGTCTTAGCTGTGTTGCTTTGTTAAGGTGTGTAGTCTAACCTGTGTTACCATGTTAAGATGTAAGGTGTGTGTGATTTTAGCTGTGTTGCTCTGTTAAGGTGTAAGGTGCGTGGTCTTACCTGTGTTGTCGGCACAGTTGATGACCGCTCCCACTGGGAGACCCAGTGAGATACGGAACTTGGCTCCGGATGACCCACCACGTCCTTACAGGAGACGGAGACCAAAACTCAGATTATAATCCAGATTACTACGCAGTCAGCATCATTTCAGTATGCACTGTCATATTGATACATCTTTAACTAAAACGGTACGACTGAAGATATTTCTTTGTTCTGCATTGTGTCAAATATCCCATCACTGATTGAGACTTACAGCACAGATGATAAACTGACATCTCACCCACCAGCAATGGTTTCTCTATTCCCTTCTTCGACAACTCACTAAACCACTGATCAGGCTAAACAAGTGCTTTTTAGAAGGGGGCGGTTTCATTGAGATAATGGTTTGCAATCAAGACAACAGAAATGCAATGTTAGACGAGATTGACAACAATCTAGCAACAAAGCAAGCGCGCTAACACAGTTGTCCACATGCTGATAGGTAGACAGAGGCTAGTTAACGTTACATTAAAAATTCAAAACAAATTGTCACAGGTTAGCATCTTCTCAGCGAACAATACTACCGGGAACTCAGAGTTCAATACGTGACAACACAATGCATGCTGTACAATGGAAGTTATCTTTACAATACGTAAATTTAGCACCGCCGTGACTTTCCAGCTATAAAAAGGACACTCACTTCGTTCAATCTGCAGACTAGTTATGCACTAACAACATCGCAAACTAGTATTACTGATCCAGCTAAAAGCTGTGAGCTTGCCAAGAGCAAGTGCGCTACAATGTCTGTGCTGGTTAGAGGTAGCTGGCTAACGTTAGCTTGTTCCACGACTAACGTCAAAACTTAAATTGACTGAAGCACCACAGTTTCGATACAGGTTAATTACTACTACAGTTAATAGAATTAAGGGCTCCGCAGGTGCCACAAGTTGTAATGCTTTAATAAATACGTAAACGGTACATTTTCAAGTTTCAAGTACAAATTCAGCTTCAACTTGCATTGACTGCAAACATGGCTTCCCAAACGAACAGCTCACAATATAATCAAAGCGATTGAGTACGAACAGTACACCAGTTCCACATAATAAGACACAAAATGTTTAGTATTACGTCTATTTTGATATTAAATAAAAAAATCACACATTGATACAGGATCCAACACGATAGATGAAAGTGGATTTTTCTTTCCAAATCCATACCTCTCTTAGACATCGCGGCAGAAGGGAAAGAGGAAGACGGAAATAGGAATTGTGGGCTATATTGATGTGAAGATCATCATCCGGTTTTTTAAACCTACTAAGTTTTGAGAGATCACCCTCTGCTGGTTAAACTAATACTCCAGCTGCAAGAATTTCAACAGGAAAATAAACAACCACTGCTTCTAATTTACATAAAAAGCGCTACAAGAAAAACATCCTGTCCAAACCGCACAACTCTGGGCTATAGGTTTTTTTTATTAGACGCAGGTAAGATAGTGGTATTTAAAATAAATAAAACTAGACATGTCTAAGGTCTCTATGATGGTTGAATGGATGGATCAAGAAAAGACGTGCAGGTGTTCTGATTATTTGCGCCTCCCCTCAGAATGGGCTTCCCAGTAGCACATATTTTCAAATACAACGGAAAAATTGAGCCTCCCCTCCAAATGGGCTCCCTCAATTGAATTGTATGTGGAAGCCCATTTGACAGGAAAAAAAAACACTGCTTAGAATGCGCTACTCTGTGTTTTGAAGTAAGTGCATACTTTTTTTTAACACATTTAAGCCCTGGTGGCCCATTTTGACAGACATATGACCGCTCAGAAGTAAATGCGCACGCGCAGTTTGCGAAGGTAGCCGATCCTGAGGCGGAGCCTCAGAATTTCAGAACACCGGCACCGGCAAGCAGACAGCTTGGTGGTGATTCTGTGAATGTTTTTTAGTAAATTTGCCAGAGTACAATAAACTCAAATTGAGTAAGATTTTACTCCGACAAATATAACATTTGGTCCCAGTCTAAATTGAGTGAAATCTACTCTTGCAAAAGAGTCAATTCCTCAGAGTTAATTCTACTCAATGTAGTGTTGAAATTGTACTCTCTATCATCACATTTAACTCTTGCTCAGTGTTCTCAGAAATGTACTCTCCTGGAATTAAACTCCATGTAGAGTTCATTGTAATCTAGGAAGAGTGGTATTTTAACTACTACCAGAGCTGATTATAGTCAAAACAGAAAGATATTTAAACTCCAATATGAGTCATTTTTTTTATTACTTTTGTAGCTTTTAAAAAAATTATATTTCTCAATAGGATCAATATTTGAACAGTTCAGTTACTGTACTCAACACTGTCAAACACACATTTTGAACATTAGCTCTAATTATTTCCTTTTACAAACAATGAAGAAAAACCCATTAACATTCATTGTGTAAGCCATACTTTATTTTCAGACTGAGTAACAGCTCTTTTCCAAGAAAATTTTAAGTTTTTTAATGCATAAAATATTAATACACTATGGGTACACACAAACACCAATAATATTCAAAAAGTTAATTTCACATATGCTGGGGCATATTTGGAAAAGGTGAACTATGCCTCTGTGCCTCCTGGGGGGTAATTCCCCACAAGGGCATGGCTTCCCTATCCACATGCCACAAAGCTTAGGAAACCAACATAGTACCCATTATCAACACTGTAAAAAAATAAAAAAGAATAAAGCATTTTAGCACAGGAAGCAGTATGGGACAATGAAAAAACTTGAATCATTTGAACAATATGACATCTGAATATCAAATGCTTTGTGATAGAAAAGCTCTTTGATCACAATAACATTAGGCCTTTTTGCTGCTCTGACAACTTTATAAGCATTAACATGTTCATCAAGACAAAGTGTATCCATGGTATATGTAACCAAGAGCATGTGTTCCTCTTTCATAACAACGTGCTGAATTTCGTGGAATACTGGCATCTCAAAATCAACTTTAGCACAAACTACCAAACCTGGTCGATAAATATTTCCATGGTGTTTTGCCCATTTCACACGCAAAACTTTACTGTCAATTGGAAAATTAAACATGTCAGCGATCTCACAGCCACCTTCCAACACATTCAACTGAACCATTTTTCCTGGACCTAAAGTAATTCCATTAAAATCAAATGTTTGCCATGTATATGCCATGTGACACTGGTGCTTTTTAGCTAGGGTTTTCGTAACATTTTTGAAACTTTTTAATTGCTTTTTAAAAAAATTGTGTTTTGCTTCGTAGCGCATGCACCAACTATGCAGAATTGGTCCTATTTGCTGCATACATGTAGGATAATGCACCATGAAATGATGTTTTGGTAATAAGTTCCTAGCAGGATACAAATGCTTAAACAATTTATGGTGCTCTATTATCAAGTGTTTCAGAAAAATTGTAATTCCTTTTGATAACACGGGCGAAAAAACGATGTTGACAATTTGAAGCAGCAGCAGGAACAAATACCAATGCGGATCATCTGGGTATACCAAGTCTCCAAATATTAGAGGAAGATTGCGAAGTAGACACCAACTTTGTATTGCGTTTAAGGCCAAATTATTGGAACCCTCTTCTAAATTGACTCCAGGAGGTTTGTTACTCTGTTCAATGGCACCATAGTTAAAGCTCTGAATTCTCCTGTCTACTTCATTTCTTGTTGTGTAATTGTCTATCAGGTGATGAATAAGCAACTTCATCTCAAATTGTGCAACACCCTCCAATATATCATGCATAATGTCAAATGAAAAGTTGTTACTTGTGTGGTAGTATTGCAAAGAATTTAGAAGGCTAGATCTTTTTACCCCCATTACATAAGGCAAACTTGGATTGCTCTCCATTCTTTCGCAGTGTTCTACATGAACGGATTTGGTTCTCCTAGTCAACTTTGGACTATCTTCACTAAACTCTGTCTGAAAGTCCCCTTTCTCCGCAAGACAAAAACGGCAACAATATCTTGCGCTAAAGGATTCCACAAAACCAAATAAACAGTGAAGACCAAGGTTGTCACCTGTAACTTGTACAATGGTCCCATAGATTGGGTGCTTAAACAAAGGAACCTGAATCCCATCACTTTCCAATATTTTTATGTCCTGCACAACTGGATGTAGTATTTTATTAAAACCATAGATTTTTATATCTTGTGCATGAAACAAAGTGACCAAATGAATATTGAGTAGACGCGAATTGTACTTTGGGGAGAAATTTCTCAAGGTAAAATAGATGGCGCCTAACTTATGTATTCCTCGTTTTGATCCAAGGGGGTTAGCCGTTTCAAAGTCATCATAGAAGAGCTGAATTTGAATTGCATGTCTCTGCTTTGAGAACAGGGCATGGCTCTTAAAGTAATCTCCATCACACAAGTCATAAAGCATGTTTTCCCTTTGCTCTGAATCTCTCGTCATCATCTCAATGACATTGGGGTTTTTGTAAATTGACTTCAACGTCTCCAAAATTGGTATATATACAAATGTATCTCTGACAACAACCTGGTCATAGGTTCCAGTAGTTCGGTTGCGACGAGTAGCAAACCTTGTTCCCAGTACATGGTCTACAGGGTCTACTTTCCCCCATTTATCTGTAAAATATTGCGTTCTCTTGCTTTCAGAGTTCAATGCAGAAAAAGGGTTTACAATTTTTTCAAAACACTGATCGATTTTAGAATCTGCAGTACTGCTTGAAGACAAGCAGTTCTTCAATGACTCTTTTACATGCTCATAGACATCATCCACTATCTCTTCCAAAGCAGTAACTAAATGGTTAACGGTTGTCTCACCTACACCTGCTACTTTAAGTTCTGCTACTGTTGTAGCACAACTATCTTTCAGACTCTTACATAGCAGAACAGAATCACATGGCACATTTTCTGCAGGTAAATCCAAATCTCCAGACGTAATATTTGGCTGCGGAGGGGCTGAGGAAAGGCCATCCCCAGCATTCAAATAAGATTTAACAAAATTATCATGTGCCTTGCTAAGATGCTTGCGTAATCCCGAAAAGTGCCATAAACATGTGAACAACCAACTTGGGCACACTTTAAATGAAGATTTTTTCCCGAACAAAGACCATGGATCAACTTAAAGTGCTTAATTAGAACGTTAGCATTTCCCTGCTGTTTCTTGCAAATAAAACATAACATCTTGATGATCAATGTAGCATTCTGGCCCTTAACTCAGCTACCCTTGGACTCACTTTAGTGGTTTCAACATCAATGTCATAGACAGTAGTTTGCAGGAAAATGTACAAGTTAGCCAGATCCTTATTGTATGCTGTGCCAAACACGAAGTGGGCTTTAAAAAGTTCATCAAAACATGCAAGTGCTCCAGAGGAGCTACATGGTACCACATGTTTGTCGATGACGATGAAGTACGTGTTGATCCTACTTTTGTTAGCGCCAACAGCAAGAAGGTAGGGCTGTACACTCTCTGTGATGCCATCCAGGTATGCCTGGATACTTGTTCCTGTCTGTAAAAACATAGCAACTCTTTCATTCATCTGAAACCACAATAATATACATTACCTTACTTTGTACAAGATTAAAACAATTTGTTTTACTTTATTTCAGTGCACTGTAAGTTATTAGGTGTGTGCAATTAACTAGGTGAGGGTAGAGAAAAATTATTAAATTTGAAAGCCAAAGAAAACATTGAGATTAGCAATATACAAGTGACATTAAAACATTCAGTTAGTCTTTCATACCTTCATGTATTTGACAAGACAGTCGCAAGCTTGTCTAACAGAAATCTTTCCAGGTCTTTTACGGCCTTTGGATGAGGGTGGCAGAAGGTGAGCAAGGATCAGAATGGACGACATGTCACTATCCCAGCCTGGAAAGAAAAAAAAAACAATTCAGCCAACGAAGCAGAACCACATTCATTTCACATTAAACAAATATAATAACTTGAAAATAAATGTCAAGCTCTACCTTCTTCAACTTCAGCGTTGGATGTGGCATTTTGAACAAGGTCCTGAAGATCACACGTCTGTGTGAGACCGCTGCTCTGAGCAATGACCTTCTGTTTGTAGACTGTAGGCCACTTCTCCAAAAACTTGGCAGAGGTTGCATCACCAAAAATAAGTGTAAAGTCCTGTTCAATCTGTTAACGCTCCCCAAAGAAGATTAAGTTAATGAGCGATCTCCACTACATGGGATCTAAAATCACTGTATTTACCCCAACCGCCTAGATTACAAAATATATACAATGAAATACGGGATGAAAACTGAAGGATGTACTTAAGGAACGCCATAACATACCATGCCTGGTATGTCCAGGAATCGTGGGAACATTGTCAAGATCTGAGATGACCGTTGTGGGTCATGCACCATCTGCTGCCGGTAGGCGAATGTCAAAGTCATTTTCGCCTTCACAACTGATGTGTCCGGAGTATGCTTCATCAGAGCGATGGCTTCGCTACATAGACCTTCTTCACTCAACCAATCCAATCTATTAAAGGGGTCCCTTTCAGACGTTGGTCCACCTTTATAAATAAAATGTAAAAAGTGTTGAAAGACCAAAATGTATTCACAGTTAATTAATAAATACATACACCGAGCAGAAAGGATGACCAATGTTTAATACTTAAATTGGCCCTAAAGAATCAAAATGTGTGCAAGATAAAATTGTCAGCTATATTAACAAAGTCATCAATATGTGCAGTAACATCAAGTACCTGTTTGCGACTCCCGGCGACTCTTCACTCGTCCTTCGGATACTTCTTTCTGCACTGTTTTGATTCTCCATGCAAGGAACCCACTCCCGTCCTCTGCATTGTAAAAGTGCTCCTTAAATAGAACGAATTAGTTATAATTGAACTTATATTATGTATGAACTATAAACTTGAAAACACTGTCTTAATAACACTAGCCAAAACAAATTACTTGTCTCGATATCAGGCGCAACCACTTACATAGCCATTCTTGCCCTTGGGATCAGCCAGGTATGGGAACAACGAGATAATTCCCATGGCATATTCCTCCTTTACACGTCGTGAAGGGCTTGTACTAAAAACAGACACATATTAGCTGGTGTCACACAATGCCAAAAGTGTTACTGTGCATTAAAGGCAACTTACCCATGTCCATCTGTCATATGGGCAACCAATATTTTGATCATATCTCGCCTTGCACTGTCTGAAAGGCTTTTTCTGCGATTATACTCGGTAATGACCTTCTCTCCACCAGGTTTGCTTTTAAGAGCGTCTTCAATCATCTATGAAATGCACAAAGCAAAGCATTAACCACCAGTATTTTTACGTATTATGTACACGTTTGGTGATGTTTAAGTCACTTTCAGTGCAGGAATTGGGAACTAACTTGTGCTAGACGATGATCTTCAGCTTTTTTTTGGGAGGAAGCACTTCGTATAAGTATAACGGTGTCATCCGAGTCTGATCCATCCAATGCACCATCAAATGAGTTTGCAGAACTGCTCAAAGTATCTAAAGAATTAAGTTGAATGTCAATGTTATTTTAACTTATCCGATGGCCATGAGAAAATAATGAGTAATTAAAAACATGTTACTGGAAACTGGGTAAAAACCAAAATACTGTGTGTATAAGGAAATTAAAAGGAGCTTGTGGTCATACATGTGACTATATCACATATCAGGTGATGGTAAAAAGAGGTTAGATACAAACAAGTGATAATTGGACAAGTTGGAAATGAACAAAGCTTGTTTCCAACTCACCATCGGGACATAATGTTTGTGGTACACAAATTTCAAATTCACTATGGTCTTGTTTTTGTAGCAGAATTTCAAAGACCTCTTCATCAACTTCAGTCTTTGACTCATCAAAGACTTTGAAGTCCATAGTGCCAAGGTCAAATTTCCTGGCAGCTTAGGAAACAAAATGTACTTTAAGGAATGTCTCAGATGTACTGCTCTTGCTGTGCAATTTAGATCCATCTGCTATACACCCCAGCCATAATACTACTTTGCACTTTTCACCCTTGGGATCACTTGAACACAGTAAACATTATTAATATAATTAATGTTGACAATGGTAGAGCCAGATAAAGTTAGCTCAGGTGGATATGCATGAGAGGAAGTTGCTTCACTCACCACATTCCATGAACGTTTGAAAGGTAAAAGGTGTCTGAGAACACACATATTTCTTCTCATTTTTATATTTCACCCTCAGCATCCTATACAGAACAATATCCGAACATTTGTTAAAATGTGCATAGACCAGATATTACTTGTCATTACTAGACTAGTCCATACTAAATGCTAGCATAACCTTGATCTGAACACCCCTATGTTGACGAGCTGCTACATGTGTATTTCACTCAATTCTGAGTCAAAAACATGTGGCCAGTGTCTGAAGCATGTGGGCTTGCTAGCTAGCCAGTTAGATTACAGTGCAACGAACATGTGCATGTAAAAATTTGTTCCAATTTAGGTTAGACAAGAGTCAGCAAGCAACTGCTCACATAGGTTTTCATTTGGGGGAAACTTGTGTGTCCCTTCACATTTCCTTAAATCCATTTGGCTAAATACTTAAGGTTCAATTGGAGAAAAACCCGCCATTTTTTATGACTCAATTGGCTAGCTAGCTACTAAGTTAGCTAACTAGCTTACAAGAAGTTTAGCAAACACAATCAGTGAGAAAAAAATAGTTTCACTTGTAAGGTGACGCTATTTCAATAGTGGTCACAAACGTTAGCTATAGTTTGCTAGCAGTAGCAGCCAGCAGCAGACATGCTAGTACTGTACTGCCAACACAATGGCACTGGCTAACAAAAGTTAGCTAACGTTAACTGGACAGTTAGCTATTGTGTATATGTACTGTTTTTCAATAAACCTTGCAAATTTACCTAACCAAACACATTCTACAATGGATCTACAAGACAAAACTATTTTAACACGAGGTATGTTAACAAAAATTTGAAGAGTTTGGAAATACTTACATGAACAGTGTAGTAGCCGATGGCCTGAGTTAATGGTGGCAAAACGAACGGAGGTCGGAAAAATGAAGCCACAGCTGCTTGGCGGTAAACGAAACTTTACTTTTCAGCGTTTTGGGGCGGGGTTACAGTTACTCTGTTTTTTGGCTCCCACTCTGGTAGCAACGCACAGCCAACATACTCAATTTGGTGAACATATGACTCTTCCAGAGGAAAATAAAATTCACTCCGAGAAAATTACTCAGCATTTTTTACTGTGTATAGTCTGAGTTTTGTGGGTGTCTCCATGGCCGCCGCCGTCAGTATTGCTATGGCAATACTACTTCCCAAACAAGTATTGCCTGGCAATACTACTTTTTCGCAGAGCATTTAGCGTTTATTTCATGTAGAAGACCTCAGCGACCTTACACAAAAATCTATCTGTATGTAATGAATAATCCGATTGCATCTGCTGCTATATATGAACACATTCAAACTTTATCAATGGACAAGATTCGGCTGTGGTGCGCGTGTACTTTGTTTTTAATGGTTGCATTGTTCCTCTACTAGTCTCCAGCCAGGCCGCCACTACCAGAGACAGCGGGAAACAGCTCGAGCGGTCGTGACCGATGCTCAAACTAGACTTCACGTTATTATTCTACACAGAGTGTAAAACAAATCTTTAAATTTACAGTGTATTTTATAAGATGTTGCTTAGGAAACATAACAGTAATACATTAAAGCTTAAAAGTTGTTGAATGTAATACCAACTCGTGAATAATCACGTCCATCTATTTGTAAAGCACTTGTCAATATTAATGTAGAGCTGTGGCTAGCATTGAGGACACCGAGGTCATGTCCTCGATATTTTTGCTAGTATTTTTTTCTTTTCTCTCCATATAATTTGCGCTGTTACACGCGAGCTCCAGCGGGCTTATTTAAGATAGCGCGACTATACTATTGTCATCACAAGAAACTACACAACCGGAGGAATACATTGGTATCAGGCTTGTTAGACTAGCTTGTTGGCAAGCGGGCTAAATATTGCTCTGAAGTTAGGTTACATTTTGGCGAGAGAAAATGTAAGTTAGAAGGCTAACTCATTAAGCTACCCAACACTAGTGTTTACTTTCGTCACTGGGATAGCGGTTGCAAGACAGGAGACAAAAGAGAAGGAGAAGGGGAGTGAGAGGACGAATAGAGACAGAGCAGGTATTTGTGACAGTGTTTCCTCTTGGCAGTACCTGCTCATTAAAATATATTTTAATTCTCGCTCAAAGAAAATAATAAATGCATTTGAAATGTAGGCCTATGTAAATTTAGGATTTGATGCCTATAGGCCTACAGGTTGGATAAACTATTGGAAATACCAGTTTTCCATAAACATTAATCATGCTATTTATTAATAAATGAAAATGCTGCTATCATGTCCGATGTTGATGATGACACGTTATACAATCTCTATATATGTAACTGAAAAGTTTTTTTTAAAATTAAAATTAAAAAAGAAGAGAGGAGAGTGAAAGCAGGTTCTTCCAAGAAGAGAGAGACAAGAGGAGAGGATAGCAAGAAAAAGGGAAAAAAATAATCTAGTGAAGGAATAGACTATAGTAATTAGTTATTGAACAATTGTCAGGCCCGCCCTGAAAGATAGCAAAACCTGAACGATGCTCTGCTTAATTTGTTAAACGGTGAAAGGGATTTCAGTGCAATGAGAAACTGAACAGAAGAGTAATTTCAATATTGGCCACATTTGTGACTTATCTTGTAGTAAATGAAAATTAGACCAGTAGAATTAATGTGTCAGCACTGATAAAGTCTGACATGATTTCCTTAGTGATTTGTGTTACTCAAATGCGTTCAAATGCATAGATTTATGCTATATAGTCTGAAATTCTCGAAAAAGGACTCATGACCAGATGACCTCAGTATTTCCAAAATCCTGGCTATGGCCTTGAACATGCATATTGATGAATTTTAACAGTGTAATTGATACAAACTCCATTTTTGTATAAATGTATGTGTTTTGACAAGTACATGACTGTAGCTGTCAGCTGTTGATGAGACTTAATTAATAATGTATACAGATAGATATTATAATGGTCTTAAAGGTGCAGTATGTAGTTCTAGAGAATTGGGGAAAAAATGGCAAGAATTTGAATCACAACACTCAAAAAGGCCAACCTCCTGAGTCTTTGGTCCCTCCTATCCCTCTCAATGGCCCACCCCACACATGCCAGTGCGCGCTCTGACTTGACTTCATGAGCCTGAGCAAAGCAGTGTTTCATGAATCATGTGTATGTTGTTCATATTTTTGGTTTTCATCAACGCATAAAGTGATGTCTGATTCCGGCACAAATGACCGTTTCCATAGTAACGACATACAGTTAGCTAACGTTAACAAAAACTATTTCATAATTTGATTCCCCTATTAGTATGAGCTAGTGCATGACAATCATTTTTATTTAGCTGTAATTTGCACCATAGCCACTATAAGTTGACGAGTATATCCAACATATGCATGTAAACGCATAATGCATTTTTGACATAAATCTGGCCCGATACTTCCTAAAGTTCTAAAACTGCACTTAGAAATTTGACAAGCCAAGTCTTTTGCGACGACATGCAACGACTTCAGCCGCCTTGCAACTACAGAACTAGTTCACACCACAGCTATGTTTGTCTGCAACGCGAATTGTAACAACAAGTTTGTTTGGAGGGTGACTCTGTAAGCAGGAATTTTACCTGTGCACGTGAGGTGATTGATAGGCAGGTAGCCCTTACTCCTTGCAAAAACTCTCCTTATTGGTTGGGGATAGCCGGGCGTCCCTAGATTTATTAAAAGCTGAATACAGGTCCCAGGGCGCTCATATATAACGCACCTTCTCTCTGAGCATTTGGTTTAATGATATCCTCCAGGAGGTATGTAATAAACATAAAAAAGCATAAAAAATGTAATCTATTGCTAGAATTTCAAACTTCCATACTGCACCTTTAATGGGAGTTCATGCTTCTTGGCCACCGCCCAGTGATATTATTCATAATTACATTAATTAATTGTTAGTTATTCACAAATGTTTCACATTTAAACATACAATAACAGCACAGTACAAAATGGGTAGCTTCATGAGTTCTTTATCTAATGCATGCACCATATTATGGTGATTGGCGAGAAAGTTTAGTAATACCACTTTTACACTGGTGATGGCACCTCTGGGGGTCTCTAACGTTAGTGGCGGACATAAATAGATAATAGTTTAACCGGTGCACTGTATTGGTGACCCCCACAGATTTATGACCTCACTGCTTTCATGGGAGCTCAGACCCCTCCTTATGGGAGCTCAGCTCCCACTGGCTCCTACATGACTTAAACCCTGGTTTTGGGTGAGTTACAGCCTTTTGCAAGTTAACTATGGCGTTTTGCTTTTTTTGAGAACAGTGCCAAAGCGATTAAGAAAAACTGTAAAATTTAGTTTGTTACTTTGTTACTACAATTTTACAGTTTTTCTCAATCGCTTTGGCACTATTCTCAATTGTATTTTTTTAAATTATCAGCACCGGAGATACAGTGGCCAAATCAGCAAAACACGACAGTTAACCTGCAAAAGGCTGTAACTCACCCAAAACCTTTAATCCATGTGTCAAAATTAAGTTATTGTTTCAATGAATAAGTCATTGCTAACAAAATTACATGTTCCTTTGACATTGTGTAGAACCATGTGGTCAAATGTTGCAATGTTTTGTCAGACAGTGGACTCTGGAAATTAGGAGTTGAAGAACATACTTTCAAACAGTGTTGTCAGTTTACACTGACACTGAATGCCTACTGTCACTTTTCTGAAGCCAACTGACCGCTGTTGTGTATCAAAGTGAATACTCTTCAGATGCCGATTTCAATAGTTAAAGGTTTTATGTACTTTACACTTTGTAAAACAAAAGAGAACTCACATTTGCAAGTCATTTGAGAAAAAACTATTTTATTCCTCCTGAAATGGTCACACAATACAGTAAACAGAAAATAACAGAAAATGCACAGCACAGTACAAAACACGTGGCAATCAATCAGTACCAAAAAACATACTGTGGAAACAAAACATAGGCCTACTATATACTATATGTGGTAATACCTACAGTAACAATCAACCCCACGTTTGTTTGTGAAGTTTATGTTTCACCTGACTAACTACTTAATGTATTTAGCTAACTTTACGTCATATAAAACGCAATATATTGAATGCGGGCTTGGCAGATTTTGATAATTAGACGAACTATTCTGCATGTGATGACCTACACAATGAGACAATTATGACCTATTTTGGAGCGGAAAACTATTCAGCTGAAAAGAAACATAACATAAACACAATACATTTTG
Source organism: Galaxias olidus (assembly GCA_026901105.3). NCBI lineage: Eukaryota > Metazoa > Chordata > Actinopteri > Galaxiiformes > Galaxiidae > Galaxias > Galaxias olidus. Next base: position 87,641 of record JAPMUY010000071.1, on the reverse strand, counting down.
ACAAACAAAGACGTATACAACCAATAATTGGCGAAATTGTAGACAATTGTGCTTAGTCATTTGCCTAAATGTGCTAAAACATTTGCAAATAGTGCCAAAGTATGAGACATGCTGTTGCTGTTGTACTCAAGTGACAAAATGTTGTGAAGAATTTCACATATTGTTTTGACGACTTCAACCAAAGTAATGTTTTGAAATTTAAATTAAAATTTTCTTTAAAATACTTTTGGTTGACTTTAAAGTACTATTTTTGCAACTTTGTTCTTTTTACATGACTTTGGTAACTGCATTCTTTGTCTTTTCCTGCTGGCTAAATTGAATTCAATTGCTAAGCAGGCTGAAACTTCATTCTGGTCTTTAACAAAAAGCTTACTGAAAGCTTTCGATAATTTTCGGTCAAATGTGCATATTGCTCCTCCAGGTCTTTCAGTCTGGCTCTCTTCTCTGTTCATATCACCAATACAGGTCCATCCACTTGCAGTCACACACCACTTTGAGTGGTCAACAGTGTCTTTGAATGCAGGCAAATTGTTGAACTCCACACATTTCACATTAATCAATTTGACAAATCCTGTATCGATAGATTCAAGTGGTCTACGCAATTTACCCCAGCCCTTAAAAAATAGGTCACTTTCAAAACGATTTGCAATGATGGAGTAAATATCTACAAGAAAAGAATACAAAGCATGTGAAAATGATTCAATTCAACATCCTTTTGTTGTAATTTCTTACCAGGACTTAAAATTATTATAAAAAGGTCTTACCAGTCTTTTCCACATTTGATTTTGCAAAGCTGAAGAATTCTTTCTTATTTGATTTCAAGTAATTTATATTGCAGTTGTTTTGATCAGGTTTGCAATTTTGGTCTTGACTCTTACTCTCATTGGAAAAGCATTGGAGCACATAATGATAGTTTTGGGGTATGTGGGACTCAAACCAGTAAATATGGCTGTATTTAAGATGATCACCTGCAAAAAATAAAGTGGGAAGTCATACATACGTAGATTCACTCTTTGCTGGTCATGATACTTTATTTTTGTTCTGAAGTCAACACTATAGGCCCTTTCCAAGCGCAGGAAATTTCCCCAGAAACTAGGGACTTTACCCAGTAACTAGGGACTTTACCCAGTAGGCCTACTCTCTGTTTTCCGACCGCACCTTCCGAACCTTTTAGTTCCTCAAAGTAGTTCCTGGGACTAAAAGTACCGGGAAGCTTTGGTCTGAAAGCGCCTTATGTACTCATCAACTTATCGGGGTATTGAACCAGGATATAATTACCTATTTTTTTAAATTCATCATAGCTGAATGTGACACATAGAAATGTCTGGCCATTAAATATTCCATTGCTGGGCCAGAAGTCCTTTTTATTTTTTGCCTTAGGAAATCGTGGAGTGCTGTGAGAAAGCCAAACTCCAGATCTTCTATTCAGCAAAACAATACCTACAAAAGAACAACAATAGCATAGCACACAGTTAAGTTCTTTGAAGAACCATGCAAGCTACAGATACATCATATCTCAATAAACAGCAGAGAACACAAAATTAAATATGTCTAACGTTTGATGTTGAAAATTCAACCCTAAACTCCCAAACCCTAATGTTTGACCATTACAGCTCCTTGAAAACAACAACAGCAAAACCGAACGTTAATTGTTTGTTATATAGTAATAATGCATCCATGGGAGAATCCCCAGGAACAGAAGGTGGCTGATATTGAGGATTCAAACAACAATTGAAACAATATCTCTGTGCTTTCCGTCACCCACCTTTGCTGTCGCCATACCAACTTGAAACAGGCTGACCAGTTGGAGGTTGATCGCTGTAGAGTATGTATCCAAAGTCTTGGGTCTAAACAGACACAATAATTTCGTTTATTGTGGCCACAACTTTCAGCTACTGAAAGGAAATCTCATAAAATATGAAAATTTAAAAATTTATATTTTTTTATAATTCAAAATATATTTATTGTTAACAAAGGTTTACATTGATGTTCCATTTATGCAATTACCCAGACTGGTTGCTTACCTTAGTACGGTCAAACTCAAAGAGAGGCTTTAGTGTGTTAGCCAGGAAGCCAGAGTCATTGTCAATGAGCTTGTTTCCTTTTCTCCAAGTACCATCATTTGTGTTACTATCCATATACATATACCCTAAGCCCTCCTCTTGATTCAGTTGTTGAGGTAACTTGTATAAGATAAACCTGTTGATAAACGTTCAGATGAGAAAAACATACAAGAATTATAACCACATACTAGTCAGTAAGATATTTTTGTATACGTTGTTTTAAACGGAGGCAGACAATTTTATGGAACATGATTTCGTTTCCATTTTTTCAGACCCGGTTCATCATTGTCACTTTTAAGCCATCAGGAAACATAATATAGATTAGGTTTTATTACTAAGTTATTAATGCAATAAATAAATACAATATTTCATAAAATGAATGTTAAATTTAAGAGTAGATTAAGTATGTCCACCAACCAGTCCACAGCGTCTCCCTTGTCATCTTTACATTCCACATTTTGACTGTCACATCCATGACTGAGGAGTCCAAGAGATAAAATCATTCTCCACATTGCTCCCTGAAGCAAAGCATGAAATTGTTTATGCATCAAAAGTATGTTTGGTAATTATTCAGCAGCTCCGTAATGAGATATTCTATATTCTTAAAAATACACTGAAATATAATCAAATAAGTTATACACATGAGCTCCTCTTCCTGTTAATTAGTTCTAGTGTAAATATCTACGTTGTCTCGTAGTAGTATTTAAAAAAAAAACTTGTTCCAAAATACGTACCATGTGCAGTTCTGCAGACCTGAAGAGTGGATTGAGCTGCTGTCTGTTGAATAAGGTTTTTAAAGGAAACAGATCACATTTAAATAATTTACTTAGCCAGGAGCGTGACTTTATGGTAATTTAGGGCGGGATGATTGTACTTTCCCTATAAAGTCTAGTTCCATGCCATCTTTGAAAACACCAGGTCACTCTCATCGCCTCTTTTAGCTGCATTTCACAATACTACACGTCTTAATACATAAATATATACTGTGGGGCAAAAAGGTATTTAGTCAGCCACCAATTGTGCAAGTTCTCCCACAGATGAGAGAGGTCTCCAATTTTCATCATAGGTATACCTCAACTATGAGAGACAAAATGAGAAAAAAAAAAATCCAGAAAATCACATTGTCTGATTTTTTAAAAATGTATTTGCAAATTATGGTGGAAAATAAGTATTTGGTCAATAACAAAAGTTAATCTCAATACTTTGTTATATACCCTTTGTTGGCAATGACAGAGGTCAAACGTTTTCTGTAAGTCTTCACAAGGTTTTCACACACTGTTGCTGATATTTTGGCCCATTCCTCCATGCAGATCTCCTCTAGATCAGTGATGTTTTGGGGCTGTCGCTGGCCAACACGGACTTTCAACTCCCTCCAAAGATTTTCTATGGGGTTGAGATCTGGAGACTGACAAGGCCACTCCAGGGCCTTGAAATGCTTCTTACAAAGCCACTCCTTCGTTGCTCGGGCGGTGTGTTTGGGATCATTGTCATGCTGAAAGACCCAGCCACATTTCATCTTCAATGCCCTTGCTGATGGAAAGAGGTTTTCACTCAAAATCTCACGATACATGGCCCCATTTATTCTTTCTTTTACACGGATCAGTCGTCTTGGTCCCTTTGCAGAAAAACAGCCCCAAAGCATGATGTTTGGTAGGTATGGTGTTCTTTGGATGCAACTCAGCATTCTTTCTCCTCCAAACACGACAAGTTGAGTTTTTACCAAAAAGTTCTATTTTGATTTCATCTGACCATATGACATTCTCCCAATCCTCTTCTGGATCATCCAAATGCTCTCTAGCAAACTTCAGACGGGCCTGGACATGTACTGGCTTAAGCAGGGGGACACGTCTGGCACTGCAGGATTTGAGTCCCTGGCGGCGTAGTGTGTTACTGATGGTAGCCTTTGTTACTTTGGTCCCAGCTCTCTGCAGGTCATTCACTAGGTCCCCCCATGTGGTTCTGGGATTTTTGCTCACCATTCTCGTGATCATTTTGACCCCACGGGGTGAGATCTTGCATGGAGCCCCAGATCGAGGGAGATTATCAGTGGTCTTGTATGTCTTCCATTTTCTAATAATTGCTACCACAGTTGATTTCTTCACACCAAGCTGCTTGCCTATTGCAGATTCAGTCTTCCCAGTCTGGTGCAGGTCTCCAATTTTGTTTCTGGTGTCCTTTGACAGCTCTTCGGTCTTGGCCATAGTGGAGTTTGGAGTCTGACTGTTTGAGGTTGTGGACAGGTGTCTTTTATACTGATAACAAGTTCAAACAGATTCCATTAATACAGGTAACGAGTGGAGGACAGAGGAGCCTCTTAAAGAAGAAGTTACAGGTCTGTGAGAGCCAGAAATCTTGCTTGTTTGTAGGTGACCAAATACTTATTTTACCGAGGAATTTACCAATTAATTCATAAAAAATCCTACAATGTGATTTCCTGGATTCTTTCCCCCCATTCTGTCTCTCATAGTTGAAGTGTACCTATGATGAAAATTACAGGCCTCTCTCATCTTTTTAGGTGGGAGAACTTGCACAATTGGTAGCTGACTAAATACTTTTTTGCCCCACTGTACATAAATAAATACATAAATAAATACGTTATAAAAAACAAAGGTTCTTACATGTAATAGAAAAAAAAGGGTCATTTGATTTGTAACCATAGAGTAACCATTGTTAGTTTTACATGGCACCAGTTTCAAATGGTTTTATGTAGACCTTTATCAAACGATACCTCATAGTCCCTTTAAGAACCAAAGGGTTCTTAGCTTGTGAAATATGTAAAACCTCATATGGTTACAGGTGGATCCACGTGAGATCTTTTTATAGTACCATGTGGCCCAATATTTGTGTCCCTAAAGGTTCCATACACCACCACATCACAGAACCAAATGGTTCCATAAAGAACCACATTTAGACTGCAAATGGCTATATGTGACAGTGTATTAAAATCCCAAAAGGTTGACTATAGCACCATATTAAAACACACAAAGATGGGTAAATGTTTTTATATATATTTAATTAATACATTTTGAAAAGAGAACAATTCTGGACAGAGGCTCGGGCACAAATGGTCCATAAATTATTAAATATAAGCGAAATAATAAGAAAGAAAAAAAGGATTAAAATAAATAAAATAAGCCACAGGTTTGTTTTATGGCCAGCATCCATGTTTGCTCTCGTCAGATGATTCCTCTGGCAACTGTCAATTCCCGCAATGTGTAACAAGATCAAAATGAGCTGAACGCTTCCTTTAAATCTAACTGAATTTGCATATAGCAAACATGGTGGCAAGGTTCATAGCCAACAGAATTTGCATATAGCAAACATGGTGGCAAGGTTCATAGCAAACAGAGTAGCCTATCAATATAGATCCATACCACATTGAGTCCACAGCTCTGTAGATCATGGTGACAGAAACAGGACACTACTGTTATCCGAAGCAGGGCTGATGGGTAATAGTGTGGAACCTGGGCAATTGTGCAATCTATTATTTAATTATTTACAATTATTGTAACATTTTTGTAGGGGTCAACTGACTGTGATTATTTCTCTTGTACAGCAGTGTCCTGTTTAAGGCAAGTAATAAAAAAATAAAACATACATTTTGAAAAAGAAAGGAAAGGAAAAAAAACTAAACATAATATTTACCAAAGCGTGAGGGGCAAATTACTACGATCCGTCTATACTACCTCTTTGTTCCTTTCACTTTACTGGTTAACAGATAGTTTAATCAGAATGTAAACCAATAACTAGTTAAAGGGAACAGTACAAATATGTAGATACATTAATGAATAGGTTGACATAGTAAGTTAACAAGGTTCTTGTTTCCACAGGAGGGTGCATGTGTGTCTCAACCCTCTTTTCTAGCGATGCATTTCCTGGAGATACTAAAATAAAATAAAAAAAGGTATGTGTTAATGTTTGAATGTTTTCTATTTAAATGTCTGAACTAAGAATATTGGCAGTACAATAACAACAGGTGTCTCTTATTGGTGAGGTTTTATTTTGCACACATCACCAACGACACATGACCAAAAGTCTACAGTATGTAAATGATGTCACTGGAAGTTAGACACAAATAAAGTCTAGGATGTTTGTTTTATAGGTGGTATAATGTTGGATTAACAGACAGGAGTTTGTTTTTCTCACAGCACGCCATGGTTTCCTAGGGAAAGTACAGCAAACACATTCAGAAATCCTGCACTTCAAAGGTTTGAATTGTACCCCAGAACTGCACTTTTTGGAAGAGGTCAGTCCTTGACTTTGTAGTAGAAATCTTATCGTATCACTTTGATAAAGGAAACTCACAAAGGTATGATTCTTAACACTTTAATATGTGAACATGAAAATCAACAATTACAATACACAGAAACCCACCCCAAAAGCATACATTCCAACCCCTGAAGGTCTCCAAGCCTGACCTCACAGTGCATCCGGAAAGTATTCAAGCGCTTCACTTTTTCCACATTTTGTAATGTAGCGGCCTTATACCAAAAAGGATTAAATTCCAATTTTTCCTCCAAATTCTACACATAATAAACCATAGTAACAGCGTGGAAAAAGTTTTTTTGAGATTTTTGCAAATTTATTACAAATAAATACCTAAGAAATCACATGTACATAAGTATTCACAGCCTTTCCTCAATACTTGGTTGATGCACCTTTGGCAGCAATTACAGCCCCAAGTCTTTTTGAATATGATGCCACAAGCTTGGCACACCTTTCTTTGGGCAGTTTCACCCATTCCTCTTTACAGCACCTCAAGCTCCATCAGGTTGGAAGCGTCGGTGCACAGCCATTTTCAGATCTCTCCAGAGGTGTTCAATCTGATTCAAGTCTGGGCTCTGGCTGGGCCACTCAAGGACATTCACAGAGTTGTCCTGAAGCCACTCCTTTGATATCTTGGCTGTGTGCTTAGGGTTGTTGTCCTGCTGAAAGATGAACCGTCGCCCCAGTCTGAGGTCAAGAGTGTTCTGGAGCAGGTTTTCATCCAGGATGTCTCTGTACATTGCTGCATTCATCTTCCCCTCTATCCTGACTAGTCTCCCAGTTCCTACCGCTGAAAAACATCCCCACAGCATGATGCTGCCACCACTATGCTTCACTGTAGGGATGGTGTTAGCCTGGTGACGAGCGGCGCCTGGTTTCTTCCAAACATGACGCCTGGCATTCATGCCAAAGAGTTCAATCTTTGTCTCGTCAGACAAGAGAATTTTGTTTCTCATGGTCTGAGAGTCCCTCGGGTGCGTTTTGGCAAACTCCAGACAGGCTGCCATGTGCCTTTTACTAAGGAGAGGCTTCCGTCTGGCCACTCTACCATACAGGCCTGATTGGTGGATTGCTGCAGAGATGGTTGTCCTTCTGGAAGGTTCTCCCATCTCCACAGAGGAACGCTGGAGCTCTGACAGAGTGACCATCGGGTTCTTGGCCACCTCCCTGACTAAGGCCCTTCTCGCCCGATTGTTCAGTTTAGACAGCCGGCCAGCTGTAGGAAGAGTCCTGGTGGTTCCAAACTTCTTCCATTTACGGATGATGGAGGCCACTCTGCTCATTGGGACCTTGAAAGCAGCAGAAATGTTTC
>JAPMUY010000071.1:62500-75000 GCA_026901105.3 Galaxias olidus | reverse complement strand
TATAGTAAGGCTCCACCTTCCTCATCAGATGGACCATGCGGGTGTATTTCAGCTCTAGTGCCTCGAGAACTGAATTTCCTCTGTCGATGTGAAACAAAGTTGTCAACTCAACATAACCTTAGCGTTTGGAGACCCTGAAAGAAATAGAAATAAGATTGAGTCCATGCTTGAATGGCTGTTATTAAAATGAATGAATGAAGACATTGGCAGTTCATTGATGATTACCGCGTGGCTCTTGCTGGTGCAGTTTCACTCTGCCTGTATCACAATCCACACATGACCAAAAGTCTATGTAAATCTTCTCAATGTAAACAGTAAGATATGGGGAACTCCTGATATAAGTACGTGGAGTTGAGGGTGAAGCTTTATCCACTTCATTGCCTGCACTGGTGAGTCTTCTCGTTCACAATTCAATTATATTCATAACATTTAAGGTCAAATTAAATACAACAAGCTATAATTTGTCATAGAATTTACAGTATAATTTGGAAAATGAAAGGCAGGGCTAAATGGTTGAAAAGGTTTCTTCGTATAATTTAAATACCTATATTTTGAAAAGCCAAGGAAGGCAATTCTTTCAAAAGAATATGTTGAAGTTAGATCATGATTATTATATAATCATATCATAATCTGTTTAAATTGGAATCGAGTTGTAAATCAACTGAAATGCTAAAATGCTCATGTGATTGACAGATTTTCTTAGAAAAGGACAAATTGTCTGTGTGGGTTTGTGTGACGGGTCCATTTGACTGCACTGTTCTCTTCACAGAGAGCAACTAAACCGTTTATAATATTCAGAACTGCCAACCTTAACTTAAGGTATGAATCAAATAAATTTTCCTTGAGTCTACTTTAAAATACACTTCACTTTTCAGGCGACTAACATGTGGTTTGCTTTAGGGAATGATGTGGCGAATCTTGTTTGTTGGACTCATTTTTTATGGATGTGACTCTCAAAATGTACAATGCAAAAATGAGCAAAATTTACCTGTGGACTGGTTAGTCGACATTCCTTTTTTATGCAACACATTCATACATACAGAAATGATGAGATTAACACTGCATTGCATTCCCCTAACTTCATTGCCTGCACTGGTGAGTCTTCTCGTTCACAATTCAATAATATTCATAACATTTAAGGTCAAATTAAATACAACAAGCTATAATTTGTCATAGAATTTACAGTATCATTTGGAAAATGAAAGGCAGGGCTAAATGGTTGAAAAGGTTTCTTCGTATAATTTAAATACCTATATTTTGAAAAGCCAAGGAAGGCAATTCTTTAAAAAGAATATGTTGAAGTTAGATCATGATTATTATATAATCATATCATTATCTGTTTAAATTGGAATCGAGTTGTAAATCAACTGAAATGCTAAAATGCTCATGTGATTGACAGATTTTCTTAGAAAAGGACAAATTGTCTGTGTGGGTTTGTGTGACGGGTCCATTTGACTGCACTGTTCTCTTCACAGAGAGCAACTAAACCGTTTATAATATTCAGAACTGCCAACCTTAACTTAAGGTATGAATCAAATCCATTTTCCTTGAGTCTACTTTAAAATACACTTCACTTTTCAGGTGACTAACATGTGGTTTGCTTTAGGGAATGATGTGGCGAATCTTGTTTGTTGGACTCATTTTTTATGGATGTGACTCTCAAAATGTACAATGCAAAAATGAGCTAAATTTACCTGTGGACTGGTTAGTCGACATTCCTTTTCTATGCAACACATTCATACATACAGGAATGATGAGATTAACACTGCATTGCATTCCCCTAATGTTTCAATGTCTTGATTAAAAACAATGAGAGGGTTTCTGTGTGCTGAGCCTCCAGACTTTAGAACAGTCAACCAGAAAGACTAATGGGTTAACACAAGTATATTTTCACTTTTAGTCTTCTAATAGGCCTGTCCCAACGTCCGAGAACTCTGACTACTAAAGCTCTCTATAACTGTTCATTTAAAAATACAATAAAAGAAAGTTTATTCCTTACTAAAAACATATATTTTACAAGCAAGTTTTGAGCCTGGTCATTTCCTTTTAACGCTGTATTACTTATACAGTGCCAATACTTAAACAGTTTTTCAAGCAATTAAGGAAAGTGCTGTATTAAAAAAGTAACGTTCGTATGATTATTTTATAGTCTTTGTAATTGTTTTTGCCAGATTTTTTAATCAAGGCACACTTCGGAAAGATGATTATAACTTGTAGAGCTGTGCTCATCCATTTCTCTGTGTTCAATGGACGTTTCTGCTCTCCTCCTAATGTCCATTACCAGGTACATCATGTATAAGTATCCTGAGCAGCATCCGATGGGTGGTTTGGCGTACGTGTACATTGACGATGAAACTATTATTAACCATAACCAACATTTGATTGTTGTGAACAACATCGACAGTCCTACTGGCACCCTGGCTAACACCCTCCAACCGTACTTTAATAATGGGAACAACACCAATCCGGTAAGAACCAAAACCGGAAAGAAAAGAAAGCTTTTATTTGTACTTAGTTTGAACCTAAAAGTCTCTTTAAAGCAGCAGGGTGCTTATTGCTTGTCAATGATGCACAGAACGCTGGGTTTCTACTCTACAACGATCAGCCACCAAATGGAATTGGTGGATCCAATTATGGCCACAGCAAAGGCTAGTAGCAAGTTACATAATACATAACTAGCTTAAACTTGACAAATGAAATAATGTAGTTATTATGTTATTGTTATTTTATGAAAATTTAATTCTGTTTGTTTTATAGGTGTTATAATGTGGGATCAGCAGACAGGAGTTTGCCTGTCTCACAGCACACCAAGGTGTCCTGAGGGAAGTACAGCAAACTCATTCTGGCCCAACAGTGGAACAAGAAATGCTCAAACATTTCTTTGTGTGACATTGAATTACAGCCAATTCCAAAATATAAGTGAGGGTTTCTGCTTCCTTTTCAATCACATGTTCAAATTCAACTACAAGGTCTCTTGATGTAACTCAGAAATACAAATATCCCTTTGTTAAGGAAAAGCTTTACTTTTAAAGAGATGTTCATAAGTTCCAAAACCAGTTTGAATTTGAGTACTGTGTTTTGAACAGTTGCAATGAGTGGTAGAAATTATCTTTTAATAACACATTGAAAAAAAAGGTTGAACCTAATGCTTATGACAAACCTCTCATATATTTAATTATCCTTCTCTTTATTCATTTTCACACAGGTCAACAGCTCCAGTTCCTTCATCCTAACGTGTTTCACCACAGCCTCTTGCCTCCTGAACTCGCCAATTTTAACCAGTACCCCAAAACTTCACCCTTTTGGAGGCATCAGCTTTTAACTTCACTGGGAGGAATGCAGTTTCGCAGCTATGCTAAATATGGTAGAATGAGAGCAGGTTAGTGGTTTCTGTTTTTAATCTGTCCTTCTGGGATTGTACTTGTCTGCTCTGGTTTGTTCAGTACTTTGGTAAACGCAAGCAGTTTTAAATTTGCTTTAGAAATAAATTTGATTTGACTTTAACTTGACTTGACAAGTGCATTTTTAGTCACAGACCTACGCATATTTCTACTAAACCACCAAGTCCTGATAGAGAGAGGAGGAGGAGGGGCAGGCCTGATGGAGAGAGGAGGAGGAAGAGGGAGAGAGAGAGAGGGGGGGGGGGCAGACCTGATAGAGGGTGGGGGGGGGGCTGCTGTTTCACAGTCTAAAGGGGCTGCCACAGGAAAGGTCACCCCTAAGTTTAAGTTTGGACCGTGAAACAACCAACAGCCCAAAGTCAGACGACTTGAGAACCCTGGTGGTGGAGTATGGGGTCAAAAGGTCGGCTGTATTGAGGAGGGTGCCTGACAATTTAGGGCCTTAAAAACAAACAGCAGGACCTTAAAATCAATCCTGAAGCACACAGGTAACCAGTGAAAGTAGGCCAGGATAGGGCCAATGTGGTCTCTTTTTGGGTGCCAGTCAGGATAGGGCTAATGTGGTCTCTCTTTTGGGTGCCAGTCAGGAGCCTGGCCAGGGGGGATGGCTGACTAATTCCAGTAAAAGGGAATTACAGTGGTCAGAACAGGAGCAAATGAAGGCAGGGAAACTGGTCCAAAACTGGAAGAAACTTGCTTTTACAACTGCATTAACCTGCTTTTCAAATATGCTGCTTGTAATAGTAGATTATTTCAGGATTATTTCAGGTCTTTTACATGGAATCATTTCATTGATATTATTTTTTACTTTTCTCTGCTAGATATATACGTTGCTGTTGTTGCAGTCCAGCTAAACGCTGACCTCTTTGTCAAGACCTGGAGGTTTGGGAATTTGCAACCGAACCCAAATGCACCTCACCAAGTGGATAATGTGATTAATGTAACGTTAAATGACGCTCCACAATTTCCTTACACTGTAGATCACTCCAAATGGTGCATTACTCAAAATGCAAAAATACATGTAACATGTATAGGTGATATGAACAGAGAGGCATCTCAGTTTAACAGGTCTGGAGGGGTAATATGCACAGATAACATCTTTGTCTGGAATTTATTCAATGATTTTAGAGCGTAAAGATAAATGCCAATGTGGCATCACCAACACACATACATGCACGCTCACACACACAGGGAGAGAGGGAGAGAAAGAGAGAGGCAGAAAAAGAGAGAGAGAGAAGAGATACACAGAGGAAGGGAGATAGACCATTTTGAATCCTTCAAACTATTTCTTCACTGTGATCGGTTTTAATGGCTGTATCAAAAAAAAAATATTAGTGAACTATTTGTATCTGATTTTTGATCTTAACACAAATCAATAAAATTATCAAATAGTAAAATCAGTCCAAATGATCAATTTGTTTTTTTTGGTCTGTATGCCATAAAGGCTTTGCCATGTTCCTCCTGCAAACTCAACACTGCCATTTTGTGCTTCTTACGCACCGGCCATTTATCGAACCGCCCACATTTATCTGTGAAACCATTTGTTTGAAAAGGATGTATGAATATAACATAATCCCTATCTTAATTATATTTATCTGTGAAACCACCTGTTTGTAAAGTAGGTACAGTATGAGTACAACATAACCCCCATGTTTTTCTTAATCTTTTAACTGCTTCACTTGATCACACTGTTTGGAGGGCGCCTTGGTAGAAATGTTTGCTGAATGAATGAATGACTGCAATGGGATGTAAATAGATATAGAAAAGAGAGAGAGACTGGTATGGATGTATTTAGACACAGAGATAGAGACAGGTATGGATGTATTTAGACACAGAGAGAGAGACAGCTATGGATGTATTTAGACTAAAGAGAGAGAGAGAGACAGGTATGGATGTATTTAGACTAAAGAGAGAGACAGGTATGGATGTATTTAGACAGAGAGAGAGAGACAGGCATGGATGTATGTAGACACAGAGAGAGAGACAGGTATGGATGTATTTATACTAGAGAGAGAGAGAGAGAGAGAGACAGGTATGGATGTATTTAGACTAAAGAGAGAGAGAGACAGGTATGGATGTATTTAGACACAGAGAGAGAGACAGGTATGTATGTATTTATACTAGACACAGAGAGAGAGACAGGTATGGATGTATTTAGACACAGAGAGAGAGACAGGTATGGATGTATTTAGACTGAGGAGAGGGAGACAGGTATGGATGTATTTAGACACAGAGAGAGAGACAGGTATGGCTGTATTTAGACTAAAGAGAAAGAGAGACAGGTATGGATGTATTTAGACACAGAGAGAGAGACAGGCATGGATGTATGTAGACACAGAGAGAGAGACAGGTATGGATGTATTTAGACACAGAGAGAGAGACAGGTATGGATGTATTTAGACACAGAGAGAGAGACAGGTATGGGTATCTGTATTTAGACTGGAGAGAGAGAGACAGGTATGGACAGTGGTCGAATTGTTAAAAGCTAACATGGTGGTCATGTGGGATGGTCAAATATCTGATAAGGTGTGTATTTTTTATTTTTGTACATTTCTACAGCATTGAAAGGGAACATTCTGGTAGCTTTAAATTAGATATTTTATAAGTTGAGACAATTTATAAGTAAAATGGCTTAATTACCAATTTAGCAAATCATTCCATAACACCCCCAACCATCGCTCAAAAACTAAACTGTAAATATTTTCATTTATGATTTAAAAAGTGGAACTTCAAAAACATCTACATAGAAAATCATATTACAAAACAAATCAGTACAAATTACACTTCTGAAATATTTGCTATTTTTGAGAATTGAATACAAAACAACAGAAAGATGAATGACTTCACTCTCCTATACCTCATCCCAATTAACTATTTAAATGACACATTGTGTATGCACATTGGGTATCTTAAGTGGGGCATGACAAAAGATTATTGGATTTATTTCACAATATCTACCATATTGATATTGAGTCATACTCGTGAGGAATTTCTTTATTTACAAGTGCTCTTGCCTGCTGGTTGCGAACCAAACAGTGATTTTTTTTAAGCCAATTCGTAGTGTAAGATCTGTTGGAGAACTTTATCAGTGGAATATATGCACTGGTATCCATTTATTTAAACCCAACACCTACAAACCTATTTTAGATAGACATCGTTTAAAAATGGTTTACATTATGTTATATTATCCCACAGCAAGCGCAGGGGTAGCGGCACATCGATTGTTAATCTTTTGATATTTGATAGTATTGTATAGCCTACTCCTTACTTTTATAATATCACATTAAAGAATGAAAAATTTTATATGCCAGTGGCCACAGTGCAAAGTAAGCCAAAAGTGACTCCTGTGCTGGCAAGAATGGTATTGCGAGAGGCCAAGAAGAATTCAAAGAACACCTCCAAGGCCATCCTGAATAATCTGAGCAATTCTGGTACCCACATCAAGGCAAACGCTCCAGCGGACACTGCACAAGGCTTGCCTCCATGGACCCCGATCAAGGAGGACCCCACTTCTCCTAGACATAGGTACACAAAAGCTCGCCTAACCTTCGCAAAAGCTCACCTGGACAAACAAGAAAGCTTTTGGTCATCAATTGTGTTCGGATGAGACAAAGATTCAGTTGTTTGGACACAGGGATGTGATTTTTGTTTGGCGAAAGAAAGGAGAAGCATTCAACCCGAAGACCACCATCCCCACAGTCAAGCATGGTGGTGGGAGCGTAATGCTTTGGGGTTGTTTTTCAGCCAATGGGCCAGGCTACCTTGTCAGAGTAAACAGCATCACGAGAAAAGAGGACTACATGAAAATTCTGAAGGAAAACAGCAGGTAGTCTGCAGAAAAACTTGGCCTAGGGCAGCTCTGGGCCTTCCAACAAGACAATTGCCAAAGTGGTCAAGAAATAGTTAACAGAAAACAATGTCAACGTTTTGGAGTAGCCCAGCCTGATCTGAATCCCATCGAGAATCTGTGAAGGGAACAAAAGACTAGTGTTAAGATTTAACCATTTAGTTACATGTTTTATATGCTGTGTATGTCACGGTTTTGGGTAAACACCTAATAACTCCACCCAACACAGGGTTTACAGTTCTCCGGCACACACTTCCACACAGATGACCAGGACAAGGAAAGTATATGAAAAATATACTTTATTACAATTTCATCATAAAACAGGTCAAGACCCCTTATAAAACCCCTCCCCATCACTGTCGTTACAATAACTCCCCTTGGTTCGGAATTTGGGCAGAGCTTTACAGATGGGATAATCCTACCCCTTCCCAGGAAGTCCACTACTCACTATCTAGGTGAATTAACACCACAACACAGTGGGCAATAAGGCTAGCACTACATACAGAACAGTTGCAAGAGGGGAGATCGCCTCCACTAAACACCCTAGTAGACTGCACACCAGTAAAACACTCCCACAAATAAAATAAGGAGGTAAGAGTCTTTGGGACCTGGACACAGGACCCACACAGCTATGCTGGAACGTCACCAATGCTGTCGTCAATGGCTCCGCCCCTCGATGTAAACCACCGCCGGTCAGGATACTCGTGGCTGTCGCGGTCGTGCACTAGACCGCCGATCAGCAACGTAGTCATTGGCCCTTCCCCTCCGAAGTAGACCTAAATGGGTTTCCCGTTTGGACCGTCGGGTTACCCAGGCCAGCCCAGTCTCGCCACAGCAGTTCGCCTCCTTACTGCAATCACCTGTTCGTACTGGAAGATAGAAGCAGCGCACCCACACAGACGTTTGCACGCACTCACTCACTCACTCACTCGCTCACTCACTCGTTCACTCGTTCACTCGAGAAACAAGGATCTCACAGAGGGCAGCGTTCCACCCGAAATTGTTCAATAGTGACAGCCAATTGGTGGGTCCGCTATTCCAAAATAAGCGGTGGGGCAGAAAACATCTCCTGCTCAACCCTCCTCCTCAAAACAATCAAGACAAGGTTTTATAGCCTAAAGTAGCCAATCCCCTTCCTAATAACAAATAAATTGCAGCTGTGTCCTTATGCCAATGATCCACTTATCCGTCACTTCACCCTGTGACATGTATTAGACCACTTTGTGTGCTGTGTATTAAAAGGACAATCCTACACATTATAATCTGTTCAAGGTCTGTCAATGGTCATTGTTACGATATCGGTAGACTCTCCCCATCTCTTACAGCGCACTCCTGTGTTTTATACAACGACACAATGGCAGAGGCGTGCCTAGAGGCTTAGGACTGAGCCTGCGCACCAACAAGGGAGGGTCTAAAGTCTAAACCAATGACTTCTCTCCATCCAGTTGACATATGATCTTGTATTCTACCACTGTATAAAAAGAAGGCACACCCCTCCCAGGTGGTGGCATTCCGTATACTGGGTCGGTGTGTGTCTGTGTGTGTGTAGCCAGGACAGCAGACTGGTGTATCGTGATGTTGCCCTTTGATATCTTTTGATATCATCGTATTCTTGACATTATTATTTTGTATTGATTATTTTATTGATTAAAGCTTGCTATCGCTTATTCCTCTAGTCCTGTCGTCTCTCAGAACTGCGGGACGCGACACTAGCGTGATGGCAAGGAAGCCTACCAACATCTCAATGACCTGGAGAGCTTCGCAAAAGAGTAGTGGTTCAAAATCCCAGTGGAGACGTGCAAAAAGCTTGTTTGCAATAATTATATGGATCGTTTGACTGCAGTGGTGGCAAATAAAGGCTTTGCCATTGATTACTGAGAAAGGGTATGAGTCATTTTGGACATGGCATGTTTTGTCAAAATAAAGAAAACAACATAAAAATAGGTAATATTTTTCGTTACTATTTCTAACAAAATTTCTTACTGTCTTTTGTCACCTTCTTATATAATTTCCAGCCAGAAGAAACCTATTTGTCAAATAAAAACTCTCTTTAAACAAAAAATTTGGCATGGGTATGAATCATTTTGGGTTTAACTGTAGCTAGCTGTCAGTCTACAAGATTAGGCTAACCTGCTGCATGAAGCTAGGTAGCACGCTAACAACGTAACCTTGACAACCAGTCACAGCTGATTTTGTGCGAGTAGAGCGGGGGAGGGGGGACTTGCAAGTGCGAGGCCGAGTAACTCAGATTTTCCGTTTTTTATCAGCTAGGTTAGATTCAAGCGCAAAAAAAAATAAAAAAATCATGGGGGATGCATTCCACCAAAAAGTTAACAAGAGGGATAGTCTTGTCCATTTTTATTAACAAGGGGGATGCCATCCCCCTTCATCCCCCCTCAATTCGAGCACTGGGTATGGATGTATTTAGACTAAAGAGGGAGACAGACAGGTATGGGTATCTGTATTTAGACTAAAGAGAGGGAGACAGGTACGGATGTATTTAGACTTAAGAGGGGGAGACAGACAGGTATGGGGATCTGTATTGAGACTGAGAGGACAATGGACCACTCTCCTGTACGTCTATGGTTGAGTAGCCTATCAAAAAAAAGACCATACAACAGTTTAGTTTAGTTTTTTTCAGTCATTGTATCGACTGCAAAATAAAATAAAAAATAAAAAATGAAATTTCCGAGAGTCCACTAATGATGATTCATAATGAGACACTGTTCCGTTTCTCAGTCTGGAGTGCCCCCACTGCAGATACTCCACACCACCACTAGATGGCGACACAACAAAGCTAAAGTGGATGGTAGTTCAAGATCATTCTGTTTGTATTAGATGATTGTAATGATTTGAATTCAGATTCCCATTGATGGAACATATAGTGGTCACAGATCATCTAACATTGTAATTATATTTGCCTTCATGTTTTGTAAATTCTTAAATACGTATTTTGTGCCTGATCATTGATATTACAGTTTTGCACATGTATGTCTACTAATCTCTCTAACCTCCCCTCTCCAGTCCTCTCTCTCTCCCTCCCTCCCTCTATCTCTGCTTCTCTTTTTAACACCCCCTTTCTATTTTCCTCTATCCCCTCTATCCCTTTTTCCTGTGCCTCTGTTCTCTCACTTCTCCAAGTCTGTGATGTCGCTCTGGAACAGGAAATGAATGCAGACAGATCAGGCAGGCAAGCTGAAACCGACGCACACTCACACACACATACACATGTGTACACACACACGCACACACACACACACACGCACGCACACACACACATGCAAAGAGGGCTCTATAAACAGACACCCACACACCTTCCCTTGGATTCCCTCCTCTACAGATACAGAAACACCCCCCCCCCTATCTCTGGCTCTATATCTCTGCTTTTCTTTCAAACACACACAAACACACCCTTTCTCTCTCGCTCACTCCCTCTCTTTCACACACAAACACACCCTCTGCCTTTCTCTTACACACACAGTCTCGAGCTTCACTGCCGACAGCAGCCTGGAACTTTGAACCTCAGGTGAAACGGAGAAAAGAAAGAGAAAAGAGAGAGAGCGAGAGAGAGAGAGTGTGTGTGTGTGTGTGTGTGTGTGTGTGAGAGAGAGAGAGAGAGAGAGAGAGAGAGAGAGAGAGAGAGAGAGAGAGAGAGAGAGAGAGAGAGAGAGAGAGAGAGAGAGAGAGAGAGAGAGAGAAGGGGAACCTGTTAGAACAGACTGAAGGGAAAAAGAGGGCGAGAGGGAGGAGAGACACTAACCAGGATGGTCGTACAGGACTTCAACACCAGGTAAAACTATTAGCTCAATCAGCTATGCTTGCTCCAACTATAGGCTATTCGTATTGAGCGTAATCGCACACTTCGTCACTAAATCTCTGTAAATCAAATATTTGCAAACTTCTCTTTGGATTATTCGATTATTGTATCTATGTTTTTAAAAAATCCAGAAACCGTAAATCTATTTACAATTGACCACTTCTGCTCAGCTAACACCGTTCTATTTTGAAATCCGACACAATTTGAAAAGTACTCCATAGTGGAACTCGGTGCTTGCGTTGTAGAACTTGCCACAGCTTGTAGGTGTGGACGTTTTGGAATTCTTTTCAAACGGAAAAAAAAAACTTTTGCGGAGAAAAACCTTGACGTGGCTTGTATGGAACACTCCGAATACTTCCCCTATGGCCTTTATATTCCTGAATAAAAATAAGAATAAAAGAAATAGACAAGTGTGTGTATTTTCTGCCGAAAAATCGCTGCTTTGCGTTCGAATAATAAAAGGGACGTAGTTTATTCCCACAGTTGTCAGGGTGTTGTATGGGGAAGTGGGAACCTTTTTTAGTAAGTCAAGGGCGAGGTACTCTGGTTGGCATGTGGAAAAACAACACTTGTTTTACGATTTTCAAAAACTGTGCGTGTGTCACTGTGCGTGAGAGCGAGAGAGAGAGAGAGAATATGCCTTTCACAGTTCACTTCAGATGCAGTTTATTTTGTTTGTTTGTGTTTGTGCTGTTTTGTGTGAAAGAGTGAGAAAGATAGAGGGAGCAAAAGAAAGAAATTTAAAGCAATAGAGAGATAGAGACATGTAGAGATGGAGATAGAGAGAAAAAGAGAGAAAGAGAGGGAGAGAATGAGACATAGAGATGGAGATAAAGAAAGAGAGAGAAAGAGAGAAATAGAGTGAGACCCCACCACATGTCTATGGAGAGGGGTGAAAGTTCAAAGCTCTGTCTGACTGCTGTGATGATTCTGTCACATGACCAACACTGTCTGACTGCTGTGATGATTCTGTCACATGACCAACCCTGAACGCTGTGATGATTCTGTCACATGACTACTGTCTGACTGCTGTGATGATTCTGTCACATGACCAACGCTGAACGCTGTGATGATTCTGTCACATGACCAACGCTGTCTGACTGCTGTGATGATTCTGTCACATGACCAACACTGAACGCTGAGGGAGAGAACCAGAGACACAGGGCAGAGAGAGAGAGAGAGAGAGAGAGAGAGAGAGAGAGAGAGAGAGAGAGAGAGAGAGAGAGAGAGAGAGAGAGAGAGAGAGAGAGAGAGAGAGAGAGAGAGAGAGAGAGAGAGAGAGAGAGAGAGAGAGAGAGAGAGAGAGAGACACACAGAGAAGAGAGAGAGAGAGAGAGAGAGAGAGAGAGAGAGAGAGAGAGAGAGAGAGAGAGAGAGAGAGAGAGAGAGAGAGAGAGAGACACAGAAAGAGAGAGAGAGAGAGAGAGAGACATGG
>JAPMUY010000071.1:52500-55000 GCA_026901105.3 Galaxias olidus | reverse complement strand
CGACTATCGGTCGAACCCTCCTTTCCAGCACCCTGGAGTTTACTTTAATTAACAATATAATATAATATAAAAAACGTGTTCAAATACAATAAGGAAGCAGACAAAAATGTGTGATTGTCTACAATATGGGTCCTTTAACACACACAGCCTGAAAATGGAGTCAGTCCTTTCTACACGACTTCCTACAGTTCAGAGTAACATAGGAATGGTTGAGTGTGTGTGTATCTCTCTCTCTCTCTCTCTCTCTCTCTCTCTCTCTCTCTCTCTCTCTCTCTCTCTCTCTCTCTGTGTGTGTGGCAATACACACACTTCAGTTGAGACTCATTGTAGAACCATGGGGTTGGTTCAATACAGTCATATATCTACCCGAGTTATTTCCTGTCCACTGTCATTCCCCTACAACTTGGAGGAAGACTACTCTTGTTTTCAATCTTATTTTCAACGCAAAACACTTCCACTGTGGTGTTCCATTCGGTGCCGGGGTCGATACTGTTGAGTCATAGAGGCTAAAATGGAGGCCTCAGAGTTTGTTGACGGGGTCGATACTGTTGAGTCATAGAGGCTAAAATGGAGGCCTCAGAGTTTGTGGCCGGGGTCGATATTGTTGAGTCATAGAGGCTAAAATGGAGGCCTCAGAGTTTGTGGCCGGGGTCGATATTGTTGAGTCATAGAGGCTAAAATGGAGGCCTCAGAGTTTGTTGCCGGGGTCGATACTGTTGAGTCATAGAGGCTAAAATGGAGGCCTCCGAGTTTGTTGATGGGGTCGATACTGTTGAGTCATAGAGGCAAAAATAAGGCCTCAGAGTTTGTTGATGGGGTCGACACTGTTGAGTCATAGAGGCTAAAATGGAGGCCTCAGAGTTTGTTGCCGGGGTCGATACTGTTGAGTCATAGAGGCTAAAATGGAGGCCTCAGAGTTTGTTGACGGGGGGAAGGGGGGGGGGGGGTGGTCGATACTGTTTTGCATAGAGGCTGAAATGGAGGCCTCAGAGTTTGAACTTCCAGTCAGTTTCCTCATATGGCATTCTGTCTGTTGTTACAGGTCACATAGGGACATCAGTATTTTTCTCTTTGTTCATCACATAACTGAAGGCGTTATTCCAGTAGGGTGAATTGAAGTCCAGACTGAGATGTACTGCGTTAAAATAGAGTTATGTTGAGCCCTTGATTCATTGAACTCTTCTAGAATTGGAAGGTGGAATGGCTGAGGAGTGAAAGGCTCCTCTCTCTCTCTCTCTCTCTCTCTCTCTCTCTCTCTCTCTCTCTCTCTCTCTCTCTCTCTCTCTCTCTCTCTCTCTCTCTGATGTCTCCTCGTCCTCTGTTCTCCCGTTCCCTTTCTCTCTGCACTGCCTCTCTCTCTCTGTCTTGAAAGCAGGTCTCTCTCTCTCTCTCTCTCTCTCTCTCTCTCTCTCTCTGTCTCTCTCTCTCTCTCTCTCTGTCTCTCTCTCTCTCTCTCTCTCTCTCTCTCTCTCTCTCTCTCTCTCTCTCTCTCTCTCTCTCTCTCTCTGTCTCTATCTCTCTTGTTGCTCAGCAGTTCAAGAGGATCTCTTCCTCCAGGGACTCTTTCAAGTCAGACATTATCTGTTGACGATGGGTGTGGGCCTCGCTGTTCATATAACACTGTCGGTATGTGACAGCCAACGTGTGTGTCTGTGTGAGTGTGTGTGAGTGTGTGTGTGTGTGTGTGTGTGTGTGTACTGTGTGTGTGTGTGTGTGTGTGTGTGTGTGTGTGACTGTGACAGTGTCTGTGTGTGTGTGTGTGTGTGTGTGTGTGTGTGTGTCTGTGTGTCTGTGTGTGTCTGTGTGTGTGTGTCTGTGTGTGTCTGTGTGTGTGTGTGTGTCTGTGTGTGTGTGTGTGTGTGTGTGTGTGTGTGTCTGTGTGTGTCTGTGTGTGTGTCTGTGTGTGTGTGTGTGTGTGTGTGTGTGTGTCTGTGTGTGTGTGTGTGTGTGTGTGTGTGTGTGTGTGTGTGTGTGTGTGTGTGTGTGTGTGTGTGTGTGTGTGTGTGTGTGTGTGTGTGTGTGTGTGTGTGTGTGTGTGTGGACGGTGTGTGACAGAGGGCGTTGTGAGTGACAGTGTTCTAGAAGTAATGATGACAGTCAAACCAGTTCAACCAATGATATGAGAACAGTGTGATAACCTTTGACCTGATTGGCTGCACTCAACAGTCAGCAGATTATAATATTCATATGAATCTGATCAACTGACGTCCTTCATAAATGTAAATATGAAACAGTGGTTCATACAATATTTATAACTTCGGATAACATACACCTCAGTTTGTACAGTTTCCTTCCAAAATAAAGTATGTTTTATGTCAAGCATCTTGCTCAATATATATAATTTTAGAAACGATTTGGCATACATGTATGATATTGCTATGATACATTCGTTTTGATGTGCGTGAGTTATAGTCAGTTCCAGCGTTATAGAGGATCTATTTTGCAACAGGCTGCCACTTCCTGTTAGTTGGCTTTGTTTTGTTCTGAAAGTGTATAGGCT
>JAPMUY010000071.1:40000-42500 GCA_026901105.3 Galaxias olidus | reverse complement strand
AGATCTATGGCCCTAGCCGAATAGTTAGTAACAGAGAGGCAGGTTATTGAGGCCAATATAATAACACAATATCTTTTTGTGATTGCGTGTGTGTGTGTGTGTGTGTGTGTGTGTGTGTATGTATGTGCGGGGGGGGGGGGGGCGCTAAATAAGTTATACATACCTGAGTAATGAACTTTCCTTATTGCCAGACCATATTAATTATTGACAGACGGACGTTGTATGAAACCTTATGAATTACATATGACCTTGTTTCTGCCTTATTCTCTCAAGTCATCCGAGAAAATATCAAATATATAAAAAAGTACTTATGTATTAGACAAACTACAAGTACCAAGCTAGGAGCTATACAGGCTATTGTCTGTGGACTGTACTTTTTTCTCTTTCTTTACTGTAAGGAGGTGAATTACAAAAACTGTTTTCAGATTTCAGTAACAATACATTAACACCTTGAGTGTGCCTGTGTGTAACCTGAATCAAAGATATCTATGGTTCTACTGTAGAAATATAAAGACATTCCTTGTGTCATGTTTATAAACATCTTCTCATTCCTTAAGGCCAAAAAAAAACACCAACTCATAATTCGATCCGACTTCCTCTCGGAGGAGGCGTGAACTTTAACCTGGAGGTGAAAGAGTGTTCTATTCATGTAGCAGATACATTTTTTTTTTAACCCACGCTCCTTAGACTTGTACAGTCAAGCTCTTAGAACCCTAATAAGGAGAGATGATCATTATCAGTAGTTACATATGTATCATGGGTTTGTTAGCTGGCAATTAGGGGACATAGAAGGAGAAGTGGCAGTGTCCTGTGTCTGTTAAGGGTCCATCTCTTCTCTGCTCTCTGTGTAAATATAACAGCAGGTAGTACACGCTAACACCAGAGACACAGAGAGGGTTAGGTCTGTTAAGGGTCCAACTCTTCTCTGCTCTCTGTGTAAATATCACTGCAGGTAGTACACGCTAACACCAGAGACACAGAGAGGGTTAGGTCTGTTAAGGGTCCATCTCTTCTCTGCTCTCTGTGTAAATATCACTGCAGGCAGTGCACGCTAACACCAGAGACCCAGATACATAGTTATGCCTGTAGGGTAAAATGTCTAACTCCTTTCTGCTTCAGGTAGTACATGCTAACACCACAGAAACAGACAGCGATGTGCCTTTTAAGTGTCCAACTCTTCTCCAGCAGGTAGTTCATGCTAACATCACAGACACAGAGAGGGTTAGGTCTGTTAAGGGTTCAGCTCTTCTCTGCTCTCTGCTTCAGTAAAACAACAGGCAGTGCATGTTAACACCACAGACCCAGACAGATTTACCTGGAGAACGGAAACCTACAGCAGCTCTAACTTTTCCCCTGCTAATGGAGGTCAAGTGCCCCCCCCCCCCCCCCACACACACACACACACACCCACACAGGGAGTGTCCTCCTGAGGTACTATTTGAATAACCAAACTAACTAAGAAGAGTCTGAGTTCATGGAGGTCATGTTGTTGATTAAGGATCGTCTCTTTTACCTTTGTTAAAATGGTGGACATTAACACTCCGCTCAAAAAGTGTGTTTATTGTTTGTTGTTGTTGTTGTTGTTGTTGTTGTTGTTGTTGTGTCCAGTGCTGCAGTCCGCAGGGCTGAATACACACTCCTCTCTTACGGTGTGTTTGTTGTTGTTGTTGTTGATGTTGATGTTGTTGTTTGTTTGAATTATGAAAGTGATAGTCTGGCTTAGGAGATGTTCCGTGTCTAAGGCCTGTTTTGTTGGAAAGAGGAAACAATCAGCACCCAGTGGCTCTGTTTTTCCTTAGCAGGCACACTATCATACGTCCCTTTCACTACAGCAAACACAACGTTTTACTGTGTGTGTGTGTGTGTATATATATATGTCTATCTCTCTCTCTGTGTGTGTGCATGCGTGCGTGTGAGTGTGTGTGTGTGTGTATGTGTGTGTGTGTGTGTGAGTGAGTGTGTGTATGTCTATCTATCTGTGTGTGTGTGTGTGTGTGTCTTTCAGATAAACCCCAACATATAGGTGTGCTATTACATAATATATTACATACTGAGTCTGTAGTATTTCTTTTGAACCTATTTATAAGGCACAAACAAGTTAGTTAGTTAGTTAGTCAGTTAATTAGTTGGTTTTAATATTCACAAAGTCAAACCCTTTGGAGGAAGTGAGGCGTGCTTTGTGTTTGAATGACAAAGTTTCCTTCTGCTTTATAAGAATCCAGATAGACTCAGGTCATAGTCAGATCACCAGACCCCAGGCCATAGAGACAAGATGAAAAGCCTTTACCAAGACTTGACTCGCTCAGGAGGCATGGACTATTTGATGTTCAGGGCTTGCCGTAGTTTCAGACACAGGTTCGGCTCCATCCTCAGACTGCCACAGGTGAGCTCTGCTTCAGTTTCAGTTTCAGTCTGGTGTAGATCTCACAGCATAGGATGGGATCAACAGGTGAGCTCTCTGCTTCAGTCTCAATCTGGTGTAGATCTCACAGCATAGGAT
>JAPMUY010000071.1:32500-35000 GCA_026901105.3 Galaxias olidus | reverse complement strand
CGTTTAACATATTTAACGAGGTCCTATTGCTAATAGACTGATAACATTTAGTACACCGTAAAAAAGTGAAAAATCAATGCTTTCGATACTTTTTATCCACAATGACATTTGAAAGATTAGTTCAGGTTATTAATACGATGCTGCCCCAATTAGTTCATTCTTAAACTGATTGACGGAATGAAAACATGAAAACTGGGATTATGAGAATATGGCGATGTTGGTAACCCATAATGTTAGTGCGTTCCTATCACAATAACCCAGTGACCCAGCCAACGGCAATGCAAGTGCTATGAGGATGTATCAACCAAGTAGTATATGAAGCAGATTGTCCTAATTGGGTTAAGTGTTTATTAAAGGTCCTAATTGGGTCTCTGTGTATTATTAGATTAAAGGTCCTAATTGGTTCTCTGTGTGTGCATTATTAGATTAAATGTCCGAATTGGGTCTGTGTTTGTATTAAAGGTCCTAATTGGTTCTCTATGTGTTTTCCCCTCCAGCCCCCCCTACCTGAGGAGGACTACCCCCTGACGGACAGCCCAGCCGCAGACTCCCAGCCCCCCCGTGGACCCCCCCCCACCCTGCCCAAACGCATGGCCAGCATACCCAGGGCCACGCTGGAGGGGGGTACCCCTGGTGGGTGGAGTCGCTCCACCAACGCAGAGGGGAAGGCCGTGTTTACGTCCGAACGCACCCAGGAACAGGTGAGAGATACAGAGGTGTGTGTGTGTGTGTGTGTGTGTGTGTGTGTGTGTGTGTGTGTGTGTGTGTGTGTGTGTGTGGGTGTGTGTGTGTGTGTGTGTGTGTGTGTGTGTGTGTGTGTGTGTGTGTGTGTGTGTGTGTGTGGTGTGTGTGGGTGTGTGGGTGTGTGTGTGTGTGTGGGATGGTGTGTGTGTGTGTGTGTGTGTGGGTGTGGGTGTGTGTGGGTGTGGGTGTGGGTGTGGGTGTTGAGAATGTGAGAAGGGCTAAGGAAAAGTCGTGTCTCAACAAACTCAGGAACAGAGGAAAGAAATGGACAAGGATTAACTTGCTACTGGAAAGAGTTTCATGAGTTATTGTGTGTGTGTGTGTGTGTGTGTGTGTGTGTGTTTGTCCACAGTGGATCAAGTCAGAGGATGAGAGAGGAAAGACATACTACTACCTTAAAGATGGAACCAAGTCACAGTGGAATTTACCAGAGGTATGAATTGACCACAGACTACTGACTGACTGAACTATTAACTGACTGACTGACTGACTGAACTACTGACTGACTGACTGAACTACTAACTGACTGACTGACTGACTGACTGACTGACTGAACTACTGACTGACTGACTGACTGACTGACTGACTGACTGACTGAACTACTGACTGACTGACTGAACTACTAACTGACTGACTGACTGACTGAACTACTAACTGACTGACTGACTGACTGACTGACTAGAGGTACTACTGACTGACTGACTGACTGACTGAACTGACTGACTGACTGACTGACTGACTGACTGACTGACTGACTGACTGACTGACTGACTGACTGACTGACTGAACTACTGACTGACTGACTGACTGACTGACTGACTGACACAGAGATTGAGTGACTGATTCACTTACCAGAGGTATGAATTAACCACAGACTGAACTACTGACTGAACTACTGACGGACTGATTCACCTACTAGAGGTACGTAACCTAGGACTGGACTGACTGGCTGACTGACTGGCTGACTGGCTGACTGGCTGACTGGCTAGCTGACTGACTGACTGACTGACTGACTGACTGGCTAGCTGACTGACTGACTGGCTAGCTGACTGACTGGCTAGCTGACTGACTAGCTGACTGACTGGCTAGCTGACTGACTGACTGACTGGCTAGCTGACTGACTGGCTAGCTGACTGACTAGCTGACTGACTGGCTAGCTGACTGACTGACTGAATAGATGCATTATGTCTATAAGCACATGTTAATTCCAACCCTCCCCCGTCCCCAGCTCCCAGGCCCCCCCAGTCTCCCCCATCTCCCAGGCCCCCCAGTCTCCCCCATCTCCCAGGCCCCCCCAGTCTCCCCCATCTCCCAGGCCCCCCCAGTCTCCCCCAGCTCCCAGGCCCCGCTGGCCTGCCTCGTCTGGGGAACGGTCTGGACCTGGAGGCCCCCTCCATTCCACCCAGCTGGAGGCAGACCATGGGCCCCGCACAGTTTGGCCCCGCCACAGAGGAAAATGTAAGTACAGAAGAAGAATACATTTGATCTATAATGTGTTTCTATTGTATCTGAATACGTTTGATCTATAATCTGTTTCTATTGTATCTGAATACATTTGATCTATAATGTGTTTCTATTGTATCTGAATACGTTTGATCTATAATGTGTTTCTATTGTATCTGAATACATTTGATCTATAATGTGTTTCTATTGTATCTGAATACATTTGATCTATAATGTGATTCTATTGTATTTGAATACATTTGATCTATAATGTGATTCTATTGTATTTGAATACATTTGATCTATAATGTGA
>JAPMUY010000071.1:7500-27500 GCA_026901105.3 Galaxias olidus | reverse complement strand
TGTATACTTGTTGTGTGTCACTTGGTTTGCCTTTATGATTGTATAACTCTGTGTGTGTGTGTGTGTGTGTGTGTGTGTGTGTGTGTGTGTGTGTGTGTGTGTGTGTGTGTGTGTGTGTGTGTGTGTGTGTGTGTGTGTGTGCGTGCCGTGCAGGAAGAACTGGGGTCAGTCGTGGACGGTTCTCCACGGAGGTATCCTGACGTTCCATAGAGACCCAAAATCAGCCCCTGCCAGTAACTCTGTAAGTCCTCCCTCTACCCAGCGCTCGCTCCAGCTCCCCCTGCTGGTCACTCCATCAAACTGCTTCTAAAGAAACTACCATTTATTACAGCGCTATGCTATTTACATAGGACTTCAGGGTTTGTTATCTACATAACCTGTGTCAATGTCTCTCCATGATCTGTCTAACCTACTGTGTGTAATCTCTCTATGTCTGTGTGTGAGTAACCTCTATCTATGTCTATGTGTGTGTGACCTCTATCTATGTGTATGTGTGTGTGAACTCTATCTTATGTCTATGTGTGTCTATGTGTGTCTGACCTCTATCTATGTCTATGTGTGTGTGACCTCTATCTATGTGACGTAGGGTAACCAGATATTACCAGAGTAGGATCTATGTAACCTGTTTCTATGCGACGTAGAATAAGAGTAACCAGATCGTACCAGAGTACACTGTGGAACTGAAGGGAGCGGCGCTGGTCTGGGCCCCGAAAGACAAGTCCAGTAAGAAGAACGTTCTGGAGGTACACGCTCAACTACATCAACCACAATGCACTGGGGTTGTAGTTCTTATTAGGGAATTAGCTTAGCGGTTGCTAAGCCCAACATTTTTTTTTTTTCAATGTTTGTAATGTTTTTTGCTGTATTGGCAAGATAATTCTATAATGCCTACATTTATATTATATTTGTATATACAGTATATTGGTATTATACGATGTATGTTGTATAGCATAGTTTCTATTCCTTGTTTAAAGCTGTCCCTCTCTCTCTCCCCCTCCATCCCTCTGTTTCTCTCCCGCTCTTTCTCTTGCCATCTCTCTCTCTCTTTCTCTCTCTCTCACACACACACACACACACACACACACACACACACACACACACACACACACACACACACACACACACACACACACACACACACACACACACACACTCCCCTCTCTCTCTCTCTCTCCCTCTTTATCTCGCTGTCTCTGTCTGTCTGTCTCTCTCTCTCTCACTTTCTCTCCCTCTCATTCTCTCTCTCTTTCTTTCCCTCTTTCTCTCGCTGTCTCTCTGTCTGTCTGTCTCTCTCTCTTTCTCTCCCTCTCTCCCTCTTTCTCTCCCTCTATCTCTTTCTTTCTCCCTCTCTCTCTTTCTTTCTCCCTCTCTCTCCCTCTTTCTCTCTGTCTCTAGTTGAAGACGCGACAGGGTTGTGAGTATCTGATCCAGTATGACACGGAGAGCATCATCTATGACTGGCACAAAGTCCTCTACGAGACCATCCGACAACTGGTGAGGAAAACACACACACACACACACACACCACACACCACACACACACAGACAGACAGACAGACACAGACAGACAGACAGACCTGAAGGTTTGATTTAATCAAATTCAATGAAAACATGACTTCCCCCCCCCTCTCTCCTCCAGGAGAAGGAGCACTTGTTTGAGGAGGAAGAGGAGGAGGTGCTGGTGGTGGAGAAGTCTCCTAACCCCTCCGACAGAGAGGACAAGGAGAAGAGGAGGATCTGTGAGTGGAGACAGAGTCACTGTGTGTGCCCTGTGCAGGGATGGCCTTTTACCACTGCAGACAAACATGTCATAGCTTTTATTAATATCCTCCTCTTCTACACTTTTCCTCTTCCTCCAAACCTCCATGCCATCCTCCCGCACCCTCATCCTCCTCTCCTCTCCTCTCCTCCCTCCCTCTCCTCTCCTCTCCTCTCCTCTCCTCTCCTCCTCCTCTCTCCTCTCCTCCTCTCTCTCTCTCTCTCTCTCCTCTCCCCCCCCTCCCTCCCCTCCTCTCCTCTCCTCTCCTCCCCTCCTCTCCTCTCCTCTCCTCTCCTCTCCTCTCCTCCTCTCCTCTCAGCCTCAAGGATTCCCTCAGTCAGTGCTCCAGAGTCGGAGCAGGGTCGCGTCCGCACCAAACTACGCAAGTTCCTCCAGAGGAGACCCACACTGCAGGCTGTCAAGGAGAAGGGCTACATCAGAGGTAGAGAGGAGGGAGAGGGGGAGAGAGGGAGGGAGGGAGAAAGTGAGGGAAGGAGGGAGAGGGGGAGGGAGTGAGGGAGAAGGGTTACATCAGAGGTAGGGAGGAGGGAAAGGGGAAGAGAGGGAGGGAGGGAGAGAGGGATGTCGAAGGGCTACATCAGAGGTAGCAAGTGGGGAGAGGGGGAGAGATGGATAGATAGATAAGGGCTGTTTTTGACCGTTAACCATACCTGCTGTTAACTCTGTTTCCGTGTGTGTGTGTGTTCCTCTCTTCAGACAGTGTGTTTGGTTGTCATCTGGACACACTGTGTCACCGGGAGAACGCAACCATTCCCAAGTTCCTGGAGAAGTGCATCCGTGCCGTGGAGAGGAGAGGTACACACACACACACACACACACACACACACACACACACACACACACACACACACACACACACACACACACACACACACGCACACATCTATATGTATGCCACCTTGTGGCATTTTAAAGGCATGTCAATCCCCTTAATTTGGCCCCAGAGAAATAACTCCAAACTGAGTCGGAAACATTGTGTATAATTAAAGGATATTACTAAACTATATAACTGTACATTTTACAATGTGCATTCTGGAACATTGTTCTTGATTCTGGTTGTGGAACGTTAAGGGAGTTGAAGGTTCTGGTACTAGAGCTCTTGAACACGCTTAAAGTTGGGAACTGGCTTTATTTATCCCCAGTCTCAATGACACAGTACCTAGTGCTCTCTGTAACTAAAAGGTTAAAGGTATCTCTCTGTAACTAACTAGGACACTGAAAGGTTAAAGGTATCTCTCTGTAACTAACTAGGATACTAAAAAGTTAAAGGTATCTTGTATCTGTTGTCTCAGGTCTAGAGGTGGACGGCATTTACAGAGTGAGTGGAAATCTGGCTGTCATCCAGAGACTGAGACATAAAGCGGACCACGGTGAGACACACACACACACACACACACACACACACACACACACACACACACACACACACACTCACACTCACACTCACTCTCACTCTCACACTCACACTCACTCTCACACTCACACTCACACTCACACTCACGCACTGCCAGGTAGGAGTAATTGCTTTGCTATGAGGAAAGAAAACATTCTTTACCTTCAAAACCAGACACAACATGGTTCGTCCTGCAGAAAAAAAGACATATTTGAAAGTTCTAAATTTAAGGTTACATGCCTACATTTTTATTAGGACAAATTCTAAATCCGGCTGTGGGCTGTTGATATTTATAACCACCCCAGCCCTCTCTCTCTCCTCATTCCTCTGTTTAACCCTTACAGAGGAGGACTTAGATCTGGAGGCTGTTGATATTTATAACCACCCCAGCCCTGTTTCTCTCCTCATTCCTCTGTTTAACCCTTACAGAGGAGGACTTAGATCTGGAGGCTGTTGATATTTATAACCACCCCAGCCCTGTCTCTCTCCTCATTCCTCTGTTTAACCCTTACAGAGGAGGACTTAGATCTGGAGGACGGCCAGTGGGAGGAGGTGCATGTGATCACAGGCGCTCTGAAGCTGTTCCTCAGGGAACTCCCCGAGCCTCTGTTTCCTTTCAGCTTCTTCGACAAGTTCATCGCCGCCATCAGTGAGTCCAGCTCCACATTCACCTCCATTTTTATGTTTTACAAAAGCTTATTTTTAAAAAGATTTAAAAAAGATTTATTTCACGTTTCTTTTTTTTATCTTTTCAAATTAAATCCAAATATACTGGTTTGCAAGCTTTTGTCAGCTTTGTCTTTAAGATACATATACATTTAGAATACAAATAACTACTTTGTATACTTGTTCGTCTGAGAAAGTTATGTGCATGGACTGGGTTAGCTGCAAATGAATTGCGCTTTTTGGGATCAATAAAGTTTTGGGATCAATAAAGTTGTCAATAAACTGAATCTGAATCAGAATTCTTTTTTTTAAATAAAATTCACAGTGTGTGCATTATAAAAATTAAAAAATGATTTCTCTTTTATGTTTCTATTCATTCATTTAGTTTTTTTACTTTTCCCTTCTTTCTGTTTCTCTTCTTCTTTTCCACAGAGGTGTCTGATTACCCCCAGAAGGTGTCTTACTTCCGGGACCTGGTGAGGTCACTTCCTCTCCCTAACCATGACACCATGGAACAGCTCTTCAAACACCTTCGCAAGTCAGTATCTCCTCTTCCTGTTTCCTGTTTGACCTAAGCCACGCCTCTTTATGCCCAGGATGACCTTCAAGGAAAACCTAATATATTTAAGCAGCTGTAGTGGCAGTCAGCCATTTTTGCCTGATGTAGCTTAGCCACATGCATGCATGTGGACAACTATGAAACCCATTACTCATCACCAAAATCATATAAGCCTATTTTTAATCTTGGCTGAAATGTTGACGATGGAGTGAGTACACCTCTTTAAACCTCCCCCTCTTTCTTCTTCTACTCTCTCTCCAGGGTGATCGAGTACGGCGAGGCCAACAGGATGTCAGTGCAGAGCGTTGCCATAGTGTTCGGCCCCACGTTGCTCCGCCCCCAGACTGAGTCGGCTAACATCACCATGCACATGGTATTCCAGAACCAGATAGTGGAGCTCATCCTCAACGAGTTCCACACTGTCTTCCCCCCAAGCTGAGGCCAGAACACACTGATCAACAGCCCCTCAACGCTCCAGAACTAGAACATACTGATCAACAGCCCCTCAATGCTCCAGAACCAGAACCAGAGCACACTGATCAACAGCCCCTCAACGCTCCGGAACCAGAACACACTGATCAACAGCCCCTCAACGCTTCAGAACCAGAACCAGAACACACTGATCAACAGCCCCTCAACGCTTCAGAACCAGAACCAGAACCAGAACTAGAACATACTGATCAACAGCCCCTCAATGCTCCAGAACCAGAACCAGAGCACACTGATCAACAGCCCCTCAACGCTCCGGAACCAGAACACACTGATCAACAGCCCCTCAACGCTTCAGAACCAGAACCAGAACCAGAACCAGAACCAGAACCAGAACCAGAACCAGAACCAGAACCAGAACCAGAACCAGAACCAGAACCAGAACCAGAACAAACTGATCAACAGCCCCTCAATGCTCCAGAACAAGAACGGACAACTGATCATAATGGGATTCAGGACAGTAAAACCCACAGGCCAGGAAGAACATACAAAAAAACAAAAAACATGGTCTTCGACATTCTAGAAACAGAACGTATAGAACTGCCTCAGCATTCTATAAGCAAAATTCTGAACTTCTTTTACAGCAATGATTAGTTACACCATCTTCCTCGTCTCCTCATTGCCGACTCAACATCAGCTATCCGCTGACCAAATTTCACTCTCCTTCCAATCTGCTGGCAATACAAACCCTCTTAAGTCTGACAACCTCCACTGGGTCCTGGTCCAAACTCCAGACAACCCATTCCTGTCTGACTGGAGAGGAAAGGCCAAATATGGATTACAAGGGATTTATGAAATCATAACTTTGGCAAGTGAGAAGCCAGACTCTGGTCTGTCAGTGTGTCTGATCTTGATGCTACTCCAGGTGGAAGGTTTCCATGGTAACATTTCCTTATTATCTGTTAGCCGTTAATGTTCAATGTTCAAGTCCCATACACCCCCTCCCTGACACACGCACACATACACACATATGTTTACTTTCATCAAACTACTGTGCAAAATACCTGTTATCGAGCAACCTTCTATTTTTTTTAAATCGACTTTAAGGTGAAACACTTTAAGGAAAAACATATGCCTTTGTTTGTCAGTGCCTTTGTTTGGATGCTTAGTGTTGGAACTGGTGATGTCATTACACCGTAGCACCTCAACGCCTAGACACCTAGCAGTCTCACGGGCTAGGTGTTAACTTCACAATGCCTGGGTAAGTGTTTAACATTAGGATTTACAACACAGCATGGTATATAGTTCTAGTCGGAGAATGCTGTGGGAGGCAACTATAGGTTTTCGCTTTTCAACCTGATAGAATCACACAAGGTGCCGACATGGGAAATTATAGTTATATGTAGTTGCACTGTATGTCTAAAAGGCTGTAGGGCACAGCAGCAGAGTCTTTCCAAACTCAAGCCCTGGGATTGGTTACCATGGGGACGGTTGTCTGACATAGGAATAGATTAGTCTCCATTCATGTATTAAATGTTATTGGGCTGTGAAGGGGGCAATACTATACTATAGCTGGTCGGTTATGGAAATGCAAAGTAGACCATAGAGAAACAATATTGCTTTAGGAAAACAAAATATATTCTAAGAAAACCTGACATCCATGGAGACAGATACATCAATGGGAAGTGTGGTGCTGTACTCATGCAAAACGTTTTCAGCTAAAGGGCTACAGACGTTAAAATTAAAATCAATAAAATGTGTGAAAATATGTTTTTGATATGGGAACATACCACTGCCTTAATCTTTAAGCCTTTATGGTTATTCTGGAATGGGAACTTTCTTTTTCCATTGAAACATTGAATTTATAAATACTAGAAATAACCTACAAGACTGTGGTGTATGAGTATGTGAAAAGATAAAAAATAAAATGTTTATTATGGTGATATTATAGCACATAGCTGTACATTCGGTCTTTTTTATAGTATTCATTCATGAGGATCAGAACAATCATGTCAAGAATATATCAATATAAATTTCTCTGTACATAAGAGGACATTTTACTTTTCTTTTAATAAAAAATAACTTAATTTCCTGTGTCTCAGTCTTTCTTCTTGGAATCAGAGCAACATAATTAGATTAATAAGCCTCAAATATATTACATCATATTTTCATAACATTTTTGAACGTAGAGTTTAATTTACTTGATTGTATGTTAGCTTTAAGCTGTGGGCTACAATGCCCATCAATTTGCTGAAAAAAATATTAATCACTCTAAATGACTAACTCCACTCCACTAGGGGGCACTCCTACACCCTTTTTAAATATTAAAAAGAAGAGAAAGAATCCTGTCGTTACATCACGACGCCACTTATTGCGCAGATAACGCAACACCGCTGTGTTCTGTAGAAACCCACCGAGAGATATGGCCGAGAAAGGTGAACAAGGAGCCGGGAAGGTCGCCAGTAAAGAGTCCTTAACAGCAGCCGAAAAGCAACTGCATCGAAGAAAACAGGAACTTGATTACTGGAGAAAAAACGCTGAAAGGATGAAGACTCGCAATCGTTTCACCGGACTGGCGATCGGCGCATTCGTAGTTGGCATGTGTATCCTTCCCCAGATGACAGTTTTGTAACCCGCTAAGTACGGTTTTACGAACGATTATTTCCGTGGGCTAACGTTGATGATTATTTAACTGATGTAGCCTAGCTATTAGTGGCACTACAGCATTAGTTTCATTAAGTAATTTTTCTCTGTCTGAGTGCATTTGTTTGTTTGAGGCTGAGAGATAAGTGTTTTGATATTTGTTAAAAGGTTAAACTAAGCCTATGTCAGTTCTCAGTCGCAATGAAAGTGAGAGTGTATACTTGCTTGCTCTGCTGTGACTTGACTGCTGGAAATATAATAGGCCTATTACTAGCAAGTGGCAGTTTGTTTCTGTCATTATCAAAACCTGTAGACGAAAAAATGTGTATCACGTAAATACATTGTGTAGTAATAGTAGTAGTAGCAGCAGCAGCAGTAGTTGTAGTAGTATGGACCTGCGTGTCAGTTCTCTGTTATAATCGATACAGAATAGTATAGGTGTATCAACTTGCTCTGCTATGAGTTGACCCTTGACCCGTCCCTGTCTGCAGTCACCTACACCATCCTGTCTGTGAAACAGGAGCGCATCATGGACGAGCTTGATGACGAGGCGAGGATCCATCACATCCAAGGGCCACGCACTGGAGCCAACTCCTAGGGCTGGCATCACCCAGAGGTGGAGGGGATTGGTCTGGGGTAAAGAGGCCATCTTATAAAGGCCTTTACCAACTTGTTTGATAGTTGAACAGTGACTCTGGACCACGTGGTCTGTGTGGTACCTCAGTGGGAGAACTGCTAATGGGGCTTCTGTGGACTCGTGTGTAAAACACTTCTTTTTTTTTTTTTCTTTTCAGCAATAGAGGTGTTTTATAGATTTCCCTTTTGCTGTGTTTTTGTTATTGTTTTGGTCTTGGTTGGGTTTGACTTCTGCAGAGTACATATACCTTCATAACCTACTGTCACTGAAGGCTTAGTTTTGAACTGTAGATATTTTGGTTTAGCTGCTGTAAGTTTCATAATGAAGTTCTTCAGGATGTGGGACATTCATTATTTAATGTAGGGCAGGGTTGGAGTTCTGTGGGAGCTCAGCTCCCATTTGGAGGGGTCTGAGCTCTCATGAAAGCAGTAAAGTCATACATCTGTGGGGGTCGCCAATACAGTGCACCGTTGAAGATATTATTTATTTATCTCCGCCACTAACGTTAGAGACCCCCCACAAAGCTCAGATTATGACTCGAACCCTGATGTTGGGTTTGTCATTGTTTGTCGTAATGATCGCTCCATGGCACCTCTTTCACACACTGATCAGAGAACTAGGTAAATCGTCTCTTATAAATTTAATTTCACGTGAATTAAGTTACACTTTTTTGGCAATCAATCTATATTTTGTAACACCTAAACCGACTGTGTTCAGTGTGAGGTCTGAATGATAATTTCTAAACGTATCTGCTATAGAATTAAGCTTCTGAAGGGTTGCCACTAAAAACACTAGAAAAGGTCTGACCCCTTGAGGCTGAAGGAGGAATTACACCATTGCTAACTTCTACATGATTGCCCTGGCCTCAGTCTTAACAAATGATTTGGATTAAGAATGTTAGATTTTGAGTTAAAGTATGCAAACCTTTTCCATCTTTCCGTTGATGTGTTTGTTAATAACGGAAGAAGCAAAAGAAAGAAAATATTAAAAGACAGAAAACACACCTTTTAAAGCATGAATTCAAGAAGGAATAAAAGTGCAAAAGGTATCTGAGTCGTTGAGCGTGTATTATAAAACCTAGCAAACTAGAGTACATAGCTACAATACGTTACATGGTATTGAATAATCATTTATTACCAATATTTACAAATACCATAGAAAAAAACTATTCATCAAACTTTTTCCAAAGTGTTCAGAGAAAGGCACATCTGCATGGTAGAGTCCTTCCTAGCAACATGATCAGTAACAACATTGGATTGAATGGGTTGTCCATATTTAAAATAGATTTACAAGCAATGTCTGATGATAATGCAATCTTGATTCAAACATGATCTCTGTATAGCTTACATTTTATTTATTTTTGCGATAATTAAGCATTAAAATGATAATTTATCCCTTTTCCATCAAAGCCTTTTTTTGGTCTTTGTAATAAACGCATTGGCACACATTAAGAAATATATTCATTTTTATATTTTGTGTATCTGATATTATCAACTGTACATCATTATTTGTGTCAGATCACCAGCTATACATAATTCAAACTTACAAACCCACAAAAAAAGTGCATGGTGTCAATTAACAGATTTAAATTGAGCAAAGGCATATATATACACACTTGAATCTTTTCTGCTTCAGTCAACAAAGACCCAGAGACTAAAAACGATGGAAAACGTGTCATCTGTGTCAATGAACCTGTCACCATTTTAAACAGGTAAAGGTTTCATGTAACGCAAAACGTGGCTTTTTTGAGTCAATATTGTCTTCTGAGACGTTGGCAACTGAATTATATATTAAGTGTATTTCATGAAACAGCAGAAATAAAGATTTGACTTTTTATTAAGCAGCTTGTAGCGCTCCTATGCAACACTATACACACAGTCCATACCTCTGTTAGCGCTCCTATGCAACACTATGCATACACAGTCCATACCTGTTAGCGCTCCTATGCTACACTATGCATACACACAGTCCATACCTGTTGGTGCTCCTATGCTATACTATGCATACACACAGTCCGTACCTGTTAGCGCTCCTATGCATACACACAGTCCATACCTGTTAGCGTTCCTATGCTACACTATGCATACACACAAGCCATAGCTGTTAGCGCTCCTATGCTACACTATGCATACTCACAGTCCATACCTGTGTTAGCGCTCCTATGCTACACCATCCATACACACAGTCCGTACCTCTGTTAGCGCTCCTATGCTACTGTACTGTTATTTTACACCCTGCGTTGACTCTCTTGAATAGGGGAGCCATCCAAGCTTCCATCGTCTCCTATTTTTAACATTTCACCTATTCTTGAGAATGTCGATACATTCATGATTTATATTTCAAAAGCACAACCTTGACTTGACATTGGGCAACGCTGTGGCAACTCGTTTCCACACTTGTAAATGCCTCGAGTTCAAATCACCCCCCCACCCCCACCTCTCTCTCTCTCTTTCTTTCTCTCTAAAGTGATGGCAGTGCAGAAGGAATGAAAGGATGGAAAGCAGGTTGATGTGGACAGTCTCTGTATCCATCTCTCTCTCTCTCTCTCTCTCTCTCTCTCTCTCTCTCTGTATCCATCTCTCTCTCTCTCTCTCTCTCTCTCTCTCTCTCTCTCTCTCTCTCTCTCTCTCTCTCTCTGTATCCATCTCTTTCTTTCTCTCTCTTTCTCCCTTAGGAGGAGGTCACCTCTCTTTCACCATGGCCTGTGCACCAGGGGATGGAGGGAGGGATTGAAGGAGGGATGAAGGGAGGAGAGGAAACTGCCGCTGACCATACTGTCGGCCAGGCGTCCGACTCATTCAGTGATGCGGGCCTCACTAAAGAGGGGCAAAGGTCAAAGTTGAGATGTTAGGTCGACCATCTTGAGGTCATTGCGTTAGTATTGTTTTGATTTTATATACGTTTTAATGTTGCAGTATGACAGTATTCAGCAGTAGTACGTTGATCAAACAGGAAACTATCCAGAGAAAGGGGGGGGTGTTAGATTTGGTAAAAAGTGCCCTACAAGTCAGTCTGGATCTGTCTCTTAACATAGCTACACAACAACGGAAAATGTTTGGCTGAAATTCACTCATAAAAATCATAAAATATTAATATCATTTTAATTCTATTATATATAAGGATCACATTCACATAATTTGCTTCAATGGGAAACAATAGGGTAGAGAACAGCAGGGTTCAAAGTTCATGGGGTCAGGTCTGCAATCAATACACTACACAGGTACATACATGAGTTCACACAGACAGGGTTCATAGTTCATGGGGTCAGGATTTTGGTCAGTATTCGGATACAGAAGGTTTCACCGACAGACAGGGTTAGAGGTCAGGGTAAAGGGGGTGAAACTAAATAGGGGGGTCAGGGTCTCACCATGCGCTGGAAGTCGGGCGGGGCAAAGGTCACGCCCTTGCCTGACCTCTCCTGAGAACCACTGCTGCTTCCACTCACTGAGCTCTTACGCATGATGCCTGACAACACACATAGCAACAGCCTTAAGGTTTACTTCCTGACAACACACATAGCAACAGCCTTATGGTTTACTTCCTGACAACGCATATAGCAACAGCCTTAAGGTTTACTTCCTGACAACGCACATAGCAACAGCCTTAAGGTTTACTTCCTGACAACGCACATAGCAACAGCCTTAAGGTTTACTTCCTGACAACAGACATAGCAACAGCCTTAAGGTTTACTTCCTGACAACACACATAGCAACAGCCTTAAGGTTGAGTTCCTGACAACACACACACGTAACAGTGTTAAGGTTGAGTTTTAGATTTAGTGAGGTTTACTTCCTGACAACGCGCACAGCAACAGTGTTAAGGTTGAGTTATAGATTTAGGTAGGTTTAGTTCCTGCCAACACACACATAACATTACCGTGATTTTTTTTGTGTATCGCACAAAATCTTTACCCAATCAACAATATTAAAATAATTTAGTATAAGAAATATTACAAAGATTATGTGATACAATTTACCATTTAAGAAAAATGATTATGATAACTTAATCCTAATAGTGGCTGACTATTGTCACTCATAGTACCTACAAACCCAAGGGAGAATAACTGATTATAAATATAGATAGAACAGAACCATTAGTATTTATAATTTTATAACCTATAAGTTTGTGTAATAATATAACTTGAGCAATTGAAATATCAATACTGTTTTGTTGGCCTTGAAATCTCAATTGTATAAAGATATATATTACTGGAGTAATATATATATATATATATACTAGCCCTGTTAAAAAACGATAGTGGTACGGTAGTATAGTACAAAAGTACAATTGCTTCTTGTAATACTCCTCCTCACCAGTAGGGGGCATGATGTCCAGTCTCTGCAGGCTGTTCCTGCGGGAGGCCGGGTAGCTGCCGGTCTTGGAGAGGCGTCGCTGGCGGTTGTTGAATATGGCGGCTGGGGAAACGATCCCTGGAGGAGGAACCTTCCCTATCTTCTCATACAGCTCCTCAATCTCCCGCTTCTGGCTCAGCTGGAGGGACTGCACCTCCGATAGGTGTCTGGGAGGTAGGAGAGAGGGGGAGAGAGGGGGAGAGAGAGAAGGAGGTGGGGAGAGGAGGAGAGAGGGGGAGAAAGTAAACGATGTAGGGTTCAGTGTGATAACAATGGATGGAGTGTAGTTGGCTCTTAGATGTAGGGTTCAGTGTGATAACAATGGATGGAGTGTAGTTGGCTCTTAGATGTAGGGTTCAGTTTGATAACAGAATAGGTGGAGTGTAGTTGGCTCTTAGATGTAGGGTTCAGTGTGATAACAATGGATGGAGTGTAGTTGGCTCTTACTGCACGTCCGTATGTTTCGTGTGGCTGAACTTTGACCCCAAAACAGTCCAGGGAGAATCTGGTCTGTGCTGTTTCTGCATAATGAAAAAATCACTACCTAGCAGCACTTCCTGCCTGCTGACCAATCAGACAAATTTCCACACCACTTCCTGCCTGCTGACCAATAAGACAAATTACAACACCGCTTTCCTCCAGCCACTGGCCAATCGGACCAATGACAACACCCCTGCCTGCCGCGCAGACCAATCACCTTTCCCGTAGTTTCTGCAGCTCCTCCCACATCTCCTCGTTGTCGCTGTCCGTGTCGTCTGAGCTGACGTAGGAGGCGCTGCGGGTGTAGCTCATCCACGGCTGGTGGAGGTGACTGGCGCTGAACTGGGGGCTGCCCGCCGTGCCCTCCCACAGGCTGAGGCTCAGCTTCCGGCTCCCTCGCAGAGCCTTCACCGACTCCTCGTCCTCCTCTTCCTCCTGTCCTTCCTCCCCCTCGCCCGGTTTCACCCCCGCTCCGCCGTCCATCCTCCGCTTCTTCTCCTCCTTGTCTTTGTTGTCCTCCTCGTCTTCCTCTTCCTCCTCTGCTTCCTGGGTGTCTGTCTCTTTGGAGGCGGGGTTGCCGTGGGGACTGTCTGGAGGAGGACGATTGGACGACGAGACGATTACGGTGCTGACGCTGTTCTCTGATTCGCCCTGCTCCTCAGTGCTTGATTCTGATTGGCTGTCCTTTGAGGTCGAGGTGGTATCTGTGGTCGGGGGTTCGGTAGGGGTCGGGGATACTGTAGGGGTCAGGGGTTCTGTAGGGGTCAGGCGTTCCGTAGGGGTCGGAGCTTCGGTACGGATTGGAGGTTCAAAAGGGGTCAGGAGTACGGTAGGGGTCGGGGGTTCGGGAGGGGTCGGGGGTTTGATAGGGGTCGGGGGTTCAGGGTTGGGGGCGGGTACAGGAAAGGTCGGGGTGTCCGGGGCGCTCTGAGGCGTGCTAGGGGTCACCTGGAAACGACCCACTACCACCGTAGTCTTCCTCTCTGAAGAGGAGGAGGATGAGAAGGAGGGAGGGAGAGAGGGAGAGAGAGAGGGAGGAAAAAGGGAAAGAAAGAGAAGAAGATCAAAGCAGGTCCTTGAAGTCACCTTCATAAATTCCCCTCTATGTGTACTGTTCATGTTTACCACAAGAGGGCATCAAACTTTCAACTCCTGTCACCTCAGACATTCTTTCCATTGTTTAAACTTAGCTAAGGCATGTAGATCAAAAATACACTGTGTGCTGTCCCAAGAGAGCAAGAGGAAGAGACAGATCGAGAACCGAAAGAGAGAGGAGGGACGAATGAGAGAGGAGGAGGAGTAAGAGAGAGAGGAGGAGGAGGAGAAAGAAAGAGAGAATGAGAGGAGGAAAGAAAGAAAGAAATAAAGAAAGAATAAGAGAGGAAGAAAGAAAGGAAGGAAGGAAAGAAAGAAAGAGCAGGAGAAACAGAAGCAGCGTGTTGTGGGGTCTCACCCTCAGAGATTGGGGACAGTCTGTTTTTAGCAAAGTGTGTTTCAGCCACAACCAGCAGAGAGGAGGGCCTGGGGCTCTGCGCACACAGCTAAACAAGAAACAACAACAACAACAACAACAACAACAAACGTCATCCTCGTAAATAAACAACAGCAACAACAACATTCACATCTGAACAGTTTGAGATGGAGCGAAGGAGTGACGCCAGCAGACGGCGATTCCTGTGTGGCAGAAATGTGTGTTAATAACACACTGATGGAGAGCAGCTATGAGAACATGTGAAGATGGCTGTGTCATTAAATATGTCCGTGCTTGTTGTGGGTGTGGTTGCTGAAGGTGCCAAACAGGTTCTCGCTTTTAATGGTTAGTGTGTAATTGTGTGTGTATGTGTTTGGACATGTGCGTGTGTGTCTGGGTTGGTGTGCCTTTGTATGTCTATGTACGTGTGTGTGTGTGTGCATGTGTTTGTATATGTATGTGTTCGTGTGTGTGTGTGTGTGTGTGTGTGTGTGTGTGTGTGTGTGTGTGTGTATGTGTCTTTCTGTGTGTGTGTGTGTGTGTGTGTGTGTGTATATATATGTTAGAGTGTGTGTGTGTGTGTGTGTGTGTGTGTGTGTGTGTGTGTGTGTATACCCTCCTCTCTGTGTCTGTAGAGAGTGTGTGTGTGTGTGTGTGTGTGTGTGTGTGTGTGTGTGTGTGTGTGTGTGTGTGTGTGTGTGTGTGTGTGTGTGTGTGTGTGTGAGTGTGTGTGTGTATATATATATGTCTCACTGTGTTCTGCGGGCTGGCCGGTGCGGAGGATGCCGGGGAGCTACTTGTGGAAGAGCAGGCTGACACGGAGGAGCTGTCGGCTGAATACGAAGACTCTTCTCTGGGCCTCGCGCTGCTGGACACCAGGCTGCTCCCTCTGGAGCCTGGAGCTGAGAGGTTGGAGCAGCTGGAGACGCTGGAGAGGGAGGCCCCTGTCGCTGTCTGCTCTACCCCAGCACGGTGAGCCGTCCCTGGGCTGCCGCTGGCCCACGGTTGCCCCTGGCTGGAGGTTTGAAGGTAGGTCTGGGTGCGGGCCTGGGTGTAAAATCAATAATCAGAAAATGTTTTACATATTGATCATCGTGTGTGGCTGGTTCAAACATACGACCTATCTCCTAGCAACCCCAAAACATGTCCATGTAGGGCGTGGCGGCTTGCATGATTGATCCTTTTCGTTGGTTCTGGTACAGTATCTTTTGATTGGTTCTGGTACAGTACCTTTTCATTGGTTCTGGTACTGTACCTTTTCATTGGTTCTGGTACTGTACCTTTTCATTGGTTCTGGTACAGTACCTTTTCATAGGCGTAGTTCTGAGCCTGGAGCTGGGACAGGCTTAGGTGCTGGTTCTGGAGGTGCTGGGCCTGGTTCTGCTGTTGTTGCTGGGCTTCAGCTATTTGCTGGTACATGTCCATGTACTGGCTGGGTGTTACCGTCGCCCCCTGGCGGTGGAGGTAGGGACTGCCAGGGTCACTCTACAGTGAAGGAACCGAGACTCTAGTGAATACTTACTCTCCAAACACCAACGCTTCAGGCATTTTAAGTAGACCACCACTGACATTGGAGACAGTTTGTGCAGAATTTGTTTATAAAACGTTAGGTAAACTGTGAATACATACTTTAATGGAAAACCTCTAAGTCAGAAATGTGGACAGGTCGTATATATAACAGGTCATCAGGCTGCCTACCTGTTTCTCTTTCTGCCTGCCTGCCTGCCTGCCTGTCTGCCTGTCTGCCTGTCTGCCTGTCTGTCTGTCTGTCTGTCTGTCTGTCTGCCTGTCTGCCTGTCTGCCTGCCTGCCTGCCTGCCTGCCTGTCTGTCTGCGTGTGAGTGTGTGTCTCACCTGTGGGCTGAAGACGGGGGGGTAGGGGGGGCTGGGCGTGGCGGGGGCGTGGCCCTGCTGAGGCATGAAGCTCTGAGCCACACTCATAGCCAGAGACAGCACGTTAGCCAGGGAGAACAGAGGCTGGCCCAGCGGGGGGGCCACTGCTGGGGGGAGCCGCTCTCCTGGGGGAGGAGGGCGGGGGTGGTGGGGAGGGAGGGGGAGGAGGAGGAGGCGCTGAGAGAGGAGGAGCAGACGGGGGAGTAGGAGGGGGAGGAGAGGTTAGGGTTGCTGAGGACGCGGGTGAGGGGGTTGAGGGGGAGGAGGGTGGAAGGAGGCATGGGGGGTCTGGGGTACGGGGGGTAAGGGGAGGGGGGGAGGTAAGGAGGTCTGGGGTACTGGGAGGGCAGCCGTGTGGAGAGGGGGGCAGGGTGAGAGGACAGGGGCGTGGCTTCAAAAGACTGGGAGGGGCCTAAAACAGAGAGAGGAGAGAGACAGACAGAGAGGGAGAGAGAGAGTTAGAGAGAGAGAGAGAGAGAGAGAGAGAGAGAACGTGAGGATACACAGTAAAAATAGAAGTGTACATTTAACACTTAGAGTTAAATTCAACACCGTTTCAGATAAAATTTGGTCCCACTCAAAAATGTACTCAATGACCAGTGTTAAAATTGTAGAATAAATTATTCTCAAATTTGAGGTAAAATTAACACTAGGGTGTGTACAAATATTTAACACTGTAATTTC
Source organism: Galaxias olidus (assembly GCA_026901105.3). Taxonomy (NCBI): domain Eukaryota; kingdom Metazoa; phylum Chordata; class Actinopteri; order Galaxiiformes; family Galaxiidae; genus Galaxias; species Galaxias olidus. Next base: position 10,514 of record JAPMUY010000071.1, on the reverse strand, counting down.
ACAGTCCACAGAGTTATTAATTTAACCCATAATTACCTAAAATTTGACACTTTTAAGTGTTATTATATTGAATACTGATGGATGGATGCTTTTTTGTCTCTACAGTGGTATTTTTTGTATCTCGATTGCATCACATGATGTTCCTGACTTACTGTGATGTCATTAATGCCAGAGGGGAAGATTCTGTGGACAAAGGCCATGAAGATACCAAGTGACACACAAGAATCATACTCAGCGAGTTTGAGCTTCGATTCAGACCTGCCAGGATCAGAATCCTTGAAATGCTCAACAGTTCCAGACAGCAATTAGAACTATCTTGCAACAAATATGTCCATGGTGCTCAAACAACACTAGTAAACCACTCCGAAGGATTCGATTTATAAATCCAGACCTCACACATTAAAAAAGACTTGTCATTGTATTTTTAACAGGTCATAATCACATTGAATAGGTAGATTACACTTAATATCCCACAATGCCTTGCTGCAAATCCAAAAGACACATAAAGAGTAGGGCGTATTAACACGCTGTAGAGTAGAATCTTCACTGCTATTCTGCAGAATTGAACACTTTCTTTTAACTCCACCATTTGAGCGCCTTTACTCTCCAGAGTGTTGAGAATACTCACTCTGGGTTTATTTAAGTCAACTCTGAAATATTAACACCCTATTTTTTACTGTGTGAAGGGTCATCTAAACTCAAGTGTTGTTTTGGAAAGCATGTTACCTTCAGAATATGAGTCGTGCTTACACACACACACACACACACACACACACACACACACACACACACACACACACACACACACACACACACACACACACACACACACACACACACACACACACACACACACACACAGAAGTGCTTGTGTTTCCACAGGTTGGAACAGTTCAGAACATGCAGACCTGGGATCAGATGCTACAGCCCCACACCCAGAACATGACAATAACAAAGCAATAAACCTACAGAGCATGTTGGTAAGAATGTGGTTAATGGTTTGTGTGTGTGTGTGTGTGTGTGTGTGTGTGTGTGTGAACTTAAGAGTATGTGTTATGTGTCAAACATCTATTTGAAAATTCTTGGTTAATTGTCTGTAAATTAACTTTAAAACTGTGCTGTCGTCTGTGCATGCACAAAGGTGTGCTGTCATTTGTCTGTGTATGTGTGTGTGCGTGTGTGTGCGTGTGTGTGTGTTGAACAAAGGTGTGTTGTCATTAGTGTGGCGGTGCATGAAGGCCCTGTGTGTGTGTGTGTGTGTGTGTGTGTATGTTGGACAAAGGTGTGTTGTCATTAGTGTGGCAGTGCATGAAGGCCCTGTGTGTGTGTGTGTGTGTGTGTGTGTGTAAGTTGGACAAAGGTGTGTTGTCATTAGTGTGGCGGTGCATGAAGGCCCTGTGTGTGTCAAAGAGTGTGTGTGTTAACCTGTGTGTGACACCTGTGTGTGATGAAGATGATGTGTGTGTGTGTGTGATGCTGTAAAGAGAACACACCTGTGGACAGCAGACTGACACGCAGAGGAAAGGAGAACGAGGAGATGTGTGTGTGTGTGTGAAAGGTGGGTGGAGGAGGAGTGTGTGTGTGTGAACGAAGGTGTGTGAAAGAGAGAGTGTGTGTGTGAAAGGTGATAGAGTGGAGAGAAGTGTGTGTGTGTGTGAAAAGGTGTGTGAGGATGATGTGTGTGTGTGTGAGGCGGTGTGTGATGAAAGGTGTGTGTGTGTGTGATGCTGTAACGCTGTGTGTGATGAAGATGATGTGTGTGTGTGTGTGATGCTGTAACGCTGTGTGTGATGAAGATGATGTGTGTGTGTGTGTGATGCTGTAACGCTGTGTGTGTGTGTGTGCGTGTGCGTGTGCGTGTGTGTACCTGAGGGGTTGTATAAGGACTGCGAGCGGAGCGGTCTGACAGAGGGCGTGGCCTCTGGGTCAACAAAGAAGTCCCCTCCAGGTGAGGGGGAGGAGCTTCTGGTCACCTGATTAATGATGGGCGCCACACAGTCTAAAGGACAACATAAATCAAAACAAACAAACAAACAAAAATAAATAAATAAACAAATGAAACATTTAAATAAATAAATAAAGCAGCTGTATTGGTCCATCATAATGGCTTAATTATCTCAAAATGTCGTAAACATATAAATAAATAAAAAGTATTTAATGAAAACAGAGCGACAGCTGGCAGTCGTCTCACCAGGGAGGGAGGAGGAGGAGTGTGTTCTCTCCAGGCCAGCCATCGCCAGATTAGGCTGAAACACAAACAACAACAACAACAACCTAACAACAACCCAAACACAAACAACAACAACAGCAACCTAGCAACAACCCAAACACAAACAACAACAATAGCAACCTAGCAACAACCCAAACACAAACAACAACAACAGCAACCTAGCAACAACCCAAACACAAACAACAACAATAGCAACCTAGGAACAACCCACAAAGGATAAAAAACGATGGCTCTGGGTTTACTAGGTAAAGAAGGACATATCTTTGAAAAGGTAGTGCTGAGCTAAAATATATTTCTATTGCTTAGCAACAATAGAATTTCCAGTGAATTTTTTTCTATAACAGCTCACATAGATTTTCTGGAAATGGATGTTTTCATTATTCATTTGTGTGTAACTAATTGGAATAGATTTTCTTAACCAGGGCTAAAATAAGAAGACAAATAATTAAAGTAATATATCACTCTCTCTCTCACACACACACACACACACACACACACACACACACACACACACACACACACACACACACACACACACACACACACACAGGTTAACTAACATGTGATCCGGAGAAGCCTCCGGCTCCGCTGAGGTAAGCGAAGCGGTCCGTTTGGGCCATTCCTATTGGCTCCCCGCAGCGCATCATGTTCTCTGCCCTCCTGATGATGTCACGCATGCGGTAGATGAAGCCCTCCTGCTCCGACGGCAAGATGAACTCGTTAAACACCTGGAACACACACACGCACGAACACACACACACACACACACACACACACACGCGCG
>JAPMUY010000071.1:0-2500 GCA_026901105.3 Galaxias olidus | reverse complement strand
TCTCTCTCTCTATCCGTCTCTCTCTATCTCTCTCTCTCCATGTCACACACTCTGACACATACTAGCAACTGGAGGCCTAACTCCAAATTACACAAAGGAAATTGGATGTGTGTGTGTGTGTGTGTGTGTCCGTGTGTGTGTGCCGGGTGAGTGATACCGAAGGGGATGAACTCCTCTGTACAGTCTGCCCCTCTGTCTGTCTGTCTGTCTGTCTGTCTGTCTGTCTGTCTGTCTGCCTGCCTGCCTGCCTGCCTGCCTGCCTGCCTGCCTGCCTGCCTGCCTGCCTGCCTGCCTGCCTGTCTGTCTGTCTGTCTGTCTGCCTGTCTGCCTGTCTGCCTGCCTGTCTGTCTGTCTGTCTGTCTGTCTGTCTGTCTGTCTGTCTGTCTGTCTGTCCATCTGCCCGTCTGTCTGTCTGCCCGTCTGTCTGTCTGTCTGCCTGTCTGCCTGTCTGCCTGTCTGTCTGTCTGTCTGTCTGTCCCTCTGTCTGCCTGTGTCTGCCTGCCTGCCTGCCTGCCTGTCTGTCCCTCTGTCTGCCTGCCTGTCTGTCTGTCCCTCTGTCTGCCTGCCTGCCTGCCTGCCTGCCTGCCTGACTGTCTGTCTGTCTGTTGTCTGCCTGTGTCTGCTGTCTGCCTGTGTGTCTGCCTGTCTGTCTGTCTGTCTGCCCCTCTGTCTGCCTGCTCCTGTCTGTGTGTCTGTCTGCCCCTCTGTCTGTCTGTCCCTCTGTCCGTCTGTCTGTCCGTCCGTCTGTCTGTCTGTCTGTCTGCCCCTCTGTCTGCCTGCTCCTGTCTGTCTGTCTGTCCCTCTGTCCGTCTGTCTGTCTGTCTGTCTGTCTGTCTGTCTGTCTGTCTGTCTGTCTGCCCCTCTGTCTGTCTGTCTGTCTGTCTGCTGATCGTCAGGGTTACCTGTCGACAGGTGACGAAAAGCCGCTGGGTGATCCTGACTGTGATCGCTCGGCATTGTGGGACACCGCGATGCTCTGAGGATGAAGCAGGAAGAAGCTGAGAATTAGAACAGACTGATGACGTCAACATAAACAATCACACACCCACTCACTCACACACACACACACACACACATACACACAATATAAACACACATGCACAGGGCTTCTGTGTCAGATCACTGTAAAAAGTAGCGTACAGCTTTTAAAAATGCTCAAACATTCGATCTAGGAAAATCTGGAACTTTCCCTGGAGGCATTAAAAACCTTGAACTGGAGAACACAGCTCAAGTTCTACACCGCTGTCTGTATAATTTGACTTTACAGTCTCCAAGAAATGATGATCAAATGTACATTTCCACACAGGGAAAGAGAGAGCTGAGAGGGAAGAACAGAAAGGTCAGCAACCCCAACAGAAATAGAACCCCAATAAATTCCATAACCCGTAACAACACTCCGACCGGTTCTACCGGCAAAGCAGAGTTCTTAGAATTCCCCATGTGGGTGTGGCCAGTGTTGCCAACTACTCACCGCAGGGAAACAGAGGGCAGGGATTGGTTGAGGAGGGTCTTGGGTGGGCGGGGTCTCTATGCGAGGGACCTCCTGTGGATCTAGGGCCCCCGATGAACTCAGGTAGCCATCTGTCTCGCAGTCCGCTGCCATGGCAACCACGGCGGGTTGTAATCCGAGCACGGGGGACAGAGAGATAGTGGTGTTAGAATCGGGGGAGAGGATACACGAGGGACAGAGAGATAGTGGAGTTAGAATCAGGGGAGAGGATACACGCTCAGACATACATAGAGAATGACAGGGGGTCTGTGAGGCAAAAAGGCAGGAGAAAATAAAAAATAAAAACGAAAGAAGACTGGGTAAATAAAAGAGGGAAATATGGAGAAATGTATGGTAGAAAAAAGGAGAGAGAGATGGAGAGAAAGAAAGAAAGAGAGAGAAAGAAAGAGAGAGAGGATATAAATGTATACAGTATGTATATATGCATAGAGTGCTGTGAAAAAGTATTTGCCCCCTTACAGATTTCTTCTGTTTTTGCTTCTTTGTCACACTTACATTTTTCAGATCATCAAACAAATATTAATATCAGACAAAGACAACCTGAGGGAATACAAAATGCAGTTTTTAAATGATGATTTCATTTATTAAGGGAAAAAAAGCTATCCAAATCAACCTGGCCCTATGTGAAAAAGTAATTGCCCCCTAAACCTAATAACTGGTCGTGCCACCCTTGGCGGCAACAACTGCAATCAAGCGTTTGCAATAACTGGCAATGAGTCTTTCACATCGCTGTGGAGGAATTTTGGCCCACTCTTCTTTGCAGAACTGTTTTAATTCAGCCACATTGGAGGGTTTTCAAGCATGAACGGCCTGTTTAAGGTCATGCCACAGCATCTCAATCGGATTGAAGTCCGGACTTTGACTAGGCCACTCCAAAACCTTCATTTGGTTTTTTTAGGCCATTCAGGGTGGACTTGCTGGTGTCTTCGGATCATTGTCCTACTGCATAACCCAAGTGGCAGGCTTAAGGTCACAAACTAATGGCCGGAC
>JAPMUY010000066.1:7500-13777 GCA_026901105.3 Galaxias olidus | reverse complement strand
CACAAACTGGGAAACACGCCATGCAGAATGGGCACTCATGCAACACAACACAAGCTGGGAAACACGCCATGCAGAATGGGCACTCATGCAACACAACACAAACTGGGAAACACGCCATGCAGAATGGGCACTCATGCAACACAACACATAACTGGGAAACACAACACAAACTGCCACACCATGCAGAATGGGCACTCATGCAACACAACACAAACTGGGAAACACGCCATGCAGAATGGGCACTCATGCAACACAACACAAACTGGGAAACACGCCATGCAGAATGGGCACTCATGCACACAACACACTGCATTTAATTAAGTACAGTACCTAAATATAAAAAAATGTATACATATATTTGTAATTATTGCATTAGTTTAAAATGATTTGTTTCTTACAATGATCAATGTAAATGAATCACATTTTTATTTGTATTATCCTTTTTGTAAACTGCTTAGGCAATATTGTATTTGTCTGTACTGTAATGCCAATACAGAATTTAAATTTAATTGAGAGAGAGAGAGAGAGAGGGTGAGGACTGGGAGAGAGACATAGAGAGATAGAGGGTGGGGACATAGAGAGAGACATAGAGAGCGAGAGGGTGGGGACTGGCAGAGAGACATAGAGAGAGAGAGGGGACTGGGAGAGAGACATAGAGAGAAAGAGGGGACTGGGAGAGAGACATAGAGAGATAGAGAGAGAGAGAGACATAGAGAGAGAGAGAGAGAGACATGGGAGAGAGAGAGAGAGAGATAGAGAGAGAGAGAGAGAGAGAGAGAGAGAGAGAGAGAGAGAGAGAGGGACTGGGAGAGAGAGAGAGATAGAGAGAGAGAGAGAGAGAGACTGGGAGAGAGACATAGAGAGAGAGAGGGGACTGGGAGAGAGACATAGAGAGAGAGAGGGTGGGGACTGGCAGTGAGAGTCACCTCCTTCATTTCCTGTTGGGCGTCCTTCAGGCCGCCCAGAACCTGCTCTAGGTTCAGAACCACCCGTTTGATCTGGTGGCGTAGGGCGCGCCCGGACCCCCTGGACCCACTTTGCTCTGTCTGCTCGGCCCGCTTCCCCCGCCCCCCCGACAGACTCCGGTACCGGCCTGATCCCTCTCCCGGCCCGGCTGCGTTGGCGTCGGCCATGATGCGTCCCGGTAAGTCCCTCCTAGTCAGTCTGATACCTGACCCGGAAACCACCGTGTTCTGGAACCGTTCTGTGCTCCATCGTTGTGGTTCTCCACCGCTAGCGGGCCTGTTGGGAACCTTAGTCTGGATCTGGGTTGGTTCTTGCTTCTCTGAGCTGGGCCTGATTCTGAGCGTTCTGGTTCTACCCGTGTTCCTCAGGGGAACCTCAGTAGAGAATAGAGCTCCGTGGACGGAGCCCAGCCCGCTGTAGTCCACTGGTGCTCCCTAGTGGTTTGAAGTAGAACACAACAGAAATAATTTACCAAGAAGCTTCCTGTTCAAATCTAGAAATGGAAACAAAGTCTAATCAAACTCAAATTCAAAACTGGCTGTAAAATATATGATATATGATTCATGGAACAGAAGAGATTTTAAGATCATAGGGTAGTATTATCCAGTCAAGACCATCTCAGGACGACAAGATAGAAAAACAGAATGGGAGGAAATAGATTAAGCAAAAATAAAAATAAAATAGAATCACGTTACAGCACGGAAGAGAAGGCAATACAAGAAGTAGAATAATCAAATGTAAGTAGAATAGTGTAGAGAATAATTTGAATATGTGCTAGAGGCATCCAACAAGCTCATCGATTCTAATTTGAGTGTTTACGAAAGACAAAACTAACTTAGTCAACCACTGAAGGACATGGATAAGACAAAACTAACTTAGTCAACCACTGAAGGACATGGATCAGACAAAACTAACTTAGTCAACCACTGAAGGACATGGATCAGACAAAACTAACTTAGTCAACCACTGAAGGACATGGATCAGACAAAACTAACTTAGTCAACCACTGAAGGACATGGATCAGACAAAACTAACTTAGTCAACCACTGAAGGACATGGATCAGACAAAACTAACTTAGTCAACCACTGAAGGACGTGGATCAGACAAAACTAACTTAGTCAACCACTGAAGGACATGGATAAGACAAAACTAACTTAGTCAACCACTGAAGGACATGGATAAGACAAAACTAACTTAGTCAACCACTGAAGGACGTGGATCAGACAAAACTAACTTAGTCAACCACTGAAGGACATGGATAAGACAAAACTAACTTAGTCAACCACTGAAGGACATGATCAGACAAAACTAACTTTAGTCAACCACTGAAGGACATGGATCAGACAAAACTAACTTAGTCAACCACTGAAGGACATGGATCAGACAAAACTAACTTAGTCAACCACTGAAGGACGTGGATCAGACAAAACTAACTTAGTCAACCACTGAAGGACATGGATAAGACAAAACTAACTTAGTCAACCACTGAAGGACATGGATAAGACAAAACTAACTTAGTCAACCACTAACTTAGTCAACCACTGAAGGACATGGATCAGACAAAACTAACTTAGTCAACCACTGAAGGACATGGATCAGACAAAACTAGCTTAGTCAACCACTGAAGGACGTGGATCAGACAAAACTAACTTAGTCAACCACTGAAGGACGTGGATCAGACAAAACTAACTTAGTCAACCACTGAAGGACATGGATAAGACAAAACTAACTTAGTCAACCACTGAAGGACATGGATAAGACAAAACTAACTTAGTCAACAACTGAAGGACATGGATAAGACAAAACTAACTTAGTCAACCACTGAAGGACATGGATCAGACAGAAAGAAGAAACAGCGGCCGTTCCTGATCAAAACATTTATGTAAGTCAGAATTGCGTTGGAGCTTTTGTTACTTCTTACCGTTGTTAGAACTTTCCCTCCTCCTCCTCCTCCTCCTCCTCCTCCTCCTCCTCCTGTGTCTACATTGAGTCTAGTAGCTAAGGGGGACAGCAGGATATACTTCCGTCTAGACTGGCCCCAGAATTCTCCTCTTCCCTCCTCCTCCTCCTCCCTCTGTTTCCCCCTCTCAGTTCCCTCTGTCCTGGGAGAGGGGGTGTTGACGGGGGTATGCGGCCCAGGGACAATGCTCTCATCCTGGGGATGGAGGAGGTCCACCATGCTGTGGTGGTGGTGCCGATGGTTCCTCACAAAGGACCATTCAGAGTAGTAACCCCTCACTGCGGTACTGCTTCTACCTGTGTGGCCCAGACTAGGCCCAAAGCCTGGGCCTCGCCTGACCTCCAGCCCAGACATGAAACCTGAGTTTGGGCCTGAGACTGTCTCTGACTCTGGTCCAACCCCAAGCCCCATCCCAGGCCCTGACCCCGGACTCCTACCCAGGCGACGCCCTGCTAAAGACCCTTCAACTCTGACCCCCGACTGTAGCCCTCCCCATGTTAAAGCCGAAACCCCATCAATGACCTCCGTGTTAAACCCCGGCCTCGTTCCCAGTCTGGGCAGACCCTGGTGGAGGTCTGTTTCCACCTCCTCCGTATGAGGGCTGATGTCTTTCTGCCTCCCGAGGTTCGCTGCCCTGCAGTGGGGCTTGCGAAGCCCCAATGGCAGCCCCCTCCGGAGCTCCAGGCCGAGACGGTTACAGCCCAGCTCACACAGCCCTCCTCCTCCTCCTCCTCCTCCTCCTCCTCCTCCTCCCTCTTCCTTCCTCCAGAAAAGGCCCAGCCCTCTGGCTCTCTGTTCAACATAGTTACGGTGACTATGACTACTGTTGTCGGGCTGCAGCGGTTTGTGTGTTCCATTCAGAGCCAGAGTTCCAGTGTGAGAGGGTTTCAGGCCAGTGTGAACCCAGGGCAGGAGTCTAGTGCTGTGGGGTTGGAAGCCCCGTCGCTCTCCTGCTTCTGGAGCTTTACCCTCTGGGAACATGGCACTCTCCAGAGAAAACTCCACAAAATATTTTTTTTTATGTGTTTTTAAAAAAATTCTTAAAATGTCAGTATGTATCCAATCTTCTAGCCATGTGTGAGTGGCGTGTGCAGAAGGCTGATGGGAACGTACGCTCCAAGCACAATCACACCCGAATCACGGAATGGGCTTTTCTCCTTAGCTCCAGCTGGAACCCTCTGGGGGAGAACTGAGGAGGAGGAGGCCACAGCTGTCTGGGCATAACATGACGAAGAAGACAGAAGAAGGATCCCTCTACGCCTGCTCCAATCAGAGCAGAGCAGAGCAGGGTCTCCTCCAGGAAAAAACACCAGAGGGCTCCTTCTCCTCCTCCTCATCTGGACCTCCACAGGCCTCCGTGACAGAAGAAGAAGAAAAAAAAAACAAGTTGAAGAAGAAGACCAAACAGGAAATTGGAAAAACAAAGGTTCCAGTGGCTGGTATACCGCCTTTTCTCCCTGCTCTCCTTCACTTCCTTTTTCACTTCCTGTCACTTTGTCTGGATTCTCCCTCAAACTCTTTTCATCTTTCAAATGATCAAACCCCTAACTTTCCCATAGTGTATTTTACTCCTCCCTTCCTCCTCTCCTCTACTCCCCTCTCCTCTCCTCCTCCTTTCCTCTCCCTCTCTCTTTTTCTCCTCTTCTCTCCTCTCTTTCTCTCCTCTCCTCTCCTCTCCCTCTCTCTATCTCTCTCTTTCTCTCAATTCCTGTCTCTCTCTCTCTCTCTCTCTCTCTCTCTCTCTCTCTCTCTCTCTCTTCCTGCTCTCTCTCTCTCTCTCTCTCTCTCTATAATTTTTTCCATTCCTCTCTCTCTCTCTCTCTCTCTCTCTCTCTCTCTCTCTAGTTTCTCTGTCTTTAGTTCCACTGCTCTGTCTATGGTGCGTCCCTGCCTCTGTCTGCCTCGGTGGCTGTGGACCGCTCTGCCTGGCTTATTCCCCTCTCTTCCTCCCCCTCCCCCTCTCCCTCCTGCAGTGTGTTGTGCTGCTGTCGTCCTCCCCTCTCACTGGCTTTTCCTCCCGCTCTCTGTATCTCTCTCTCTCTCTCTCTCTCTCTCTCTCTCTCTCTGGTCTATATCGCTCTTATTTTATCATTGGTCTTTTCCTTCACTCTGGGTTACTCCCTCACACACACACACACACACACACACGTAATCTCAGCCCTCCCTTCTCTCTCTGTCCTCTTAAACCTCTTGTGTAGTCTCCCTTCCCTTCCCTTCCCTTCAATCAGTGTGTGCCCTGTGCATTTTAATCTCCACTTCTACTGCCCGCCTCATCTCCTCTGATTAGACCTGCTCAACACAGAGGGCCGGTGCTGTGGAGGGGAGAGGAGAGGAGGGGAGGAGAGGAGATGGAGGAGAGGAGGAGAGGAGAGGAGAGGAGAGGTGAGAAGAGGAGAGGTGAGGACAGAAGGGGAGGGGAGGGGAGAGGAGAATCAGTCCTTAGAATTAGACCAGTGTCTGTAGACTACAGTGAAGCAGCCTGACTAGAGTCTGTAGACTACAGTGAAGCACCCTGATTAGAGTCTGTAGACTACGGTGAAGCAGCCTGACTAGAGTCTGTAGACTACAGTGAAGCAGCCTGACTAGAGTCTGTAGACTACAGTGAAGCAGCCTGACTGGAGTCTGTAGACTTCAGTGAAGCACCCTGACTAGTCTGTAGACTACAGTGAAGCACCCTGACTAGAGTCTGTAGACTACAGTGAAGCAGCCTGATTAGAGTCTGTAGACTACATTGAAGCACCCTGACAAGTCTGTAGACTATAGTGAAGCACCCTGACTAGTCTGTAGACTACAGTGAAGCACCCTGACTAGAGTCAGTAGACTACAGTGAAGCACCCTGACTAGAGTCTGTAGACTACAGTGAAGCACCCTGACTAGAGTCTGTAGACTACAGTGAAGCACCCTGACTAGAGTCTGTAGACTACAGTGAAGCACCCTGACTTTCCTTTGTAAAGTGTTACACATGATTATTCAGGAATAACCAGAGGAATAACCAGACACCATGATCAGATGAAATAGTCTTTGCAAAGCAACTATTCAGCTTAAAAAACAACGTTATCTAATTTTTTCCACTTCAAAATAACAAATCTGAAAAGTTAGGAAATGTGCAGACAGTCCATTCTGGTTAGACCCTGTGTTGGAGGCATTGCTCCCTGACTTAGGCATTTTTCAAATTCTTAGAAAATGTATGGGACATGTGGTTACTTTATAAGAATATGTGATACGATCAACACTGTATTAATCACGGTGCCTTCAATGACAAACTATAAATTATTGAAAAGTGTTCAGGACTCTGACAGGCTGCCAGCTAACACCAAGGGTTAAATTAGAAGCCAAATGTCTTTACTGTG
>JAPMUY010000066.1:0-5000 GCA_026901105.3 Galaxias olidus | reverse complement strand
CTCTACTCATGCAGATCGTCTGTTTGGATTTTCTTTGAGAAAAGCGCCTCTCACTTTTATCTTGAAAAATGTGTCAGTCGGGAATGATCTGGGAAGTCACTGGAGAAAGGAGGGGGGGGGACTCAAGGAGACGAGAGCGGAAGAGAAGAAGAGAGGGAGAAAGAAAGGGACATGAGATGTGAACCTTTAAAATGAGAGAAGGAAAAGAAGAAAAAAGAATTGAAAAATCAGGAGTGAAATAGACAGTGGCACAGCAACAGAAAAGAGGAACATGGGAGTTTGTGAAAAGAGTTGGCGGTCCCAGGTAACGGTCATAGTAGTTTGCTGGCACATAGTAGGAGAACCTAGTGGTGAGGAAGAGGAAGGCGTGAGGAAGAGTACTTTGTCACGCAGCCAAATAACAAGGGATTTATTTCAAAGAAGAATATATAGAGAAAAAAACCCCACATGAAACACAGCAGTGCTTTAGAACACAACCCCGGGGGGGCGCCCCCCGCCCCTGTTTTTCCCTTAGTTATCCCTTTGTTGTAACCAATACTTTACATTTTCTCTTTAAAATGCTTTAGTTATCCCTTTGTTGGAATGCTTACAATCATTTAGCAGAGACTTTTATCCATAGTGCTTTCAATAAGAGAAGGTAAAATCACAAGTCAGGTCAATAAGTGCATCCCTGACCTGATCACCCAGATGAGAGCTAAGTGCTTCATGAAACAGCTTCACTGTCCTAGATAGATTTGGCGCCTGTTGCTGGCCCTGTTTTAGAACGTTTGCGTGCGTCTAGATCTGTAGATCTGGTTTGTGTTGTAGTGCCGTGGCTGCGCTCCGTCATATAGTAGCCTGTTAGACAGGCACGGCTCAGCATGGTCTGGGTCAGCATGGAACCCTAAAGGGTAATATAGCCTGTTAGACAGGCACGGCTCAGCATGGTCTGCCTGTCAGCGTGGAACCCCGAAAGGGTAATATAGCCTGTTAGACAGGCACGGCTCAGCATGGCCTGGGTCAGCATGGAACCCTAAAGGGTAATATAGCCTGTTAGACAGGCACGGCTCAGCATGGTCTGGGTCAGCATGGAACCCTGGGCCTGCTAGGACAGGCACGGCTCAGCATGGCCTGGGTCAGCATGGAACCCTAAAGGGTAATATAGCCTGCTAGACAGGCACGGCTCAGCATGGCCTGGGTCAGCATGGAACCCTAAAGGGTAATATAGCCTGTTAGACAGGCACGGCTCAGCATGGTCTGGCCTGGGTCAGCGTGGAACCCTAAAGGGTGATATAGCATGGAACCCTAAAGGGTAATATTGCCTGCTAGACAGGCACGGCTCAGCATGGTCTGGGTCAGCATGGAACCCTAAAGGGTAATATAGTAGCATGCTGGACAGCAGCCACCACCAAACACCTGAACTGGTGCTGGCTCTGCTCTGGCCTGGCTTTGGTACTGGGCTGGTTTGGGACAGTTTGGTCTGGTCTGGAACAGTCTGGTCTGGTCTGGCTTAGCCTGGGGTGCTTTGGTCTGGCTTGGCCTGGTTGTTTATCTGTTTAAGCTAATGAATGTAAAGAGAGGAACATCTAAAAGAGGAACATCTAAGAGAGGAACATCAAAGAGAGGAACATCACAGTGAGGAACACCTAAGAGAGGAACATCTAAGAGAGGAACACAAAAGAGAGGAACATCTAAGAGAGGAACACCTAAAAGAGGAACATCTAAAAGAGGAACATCAAAGAGAGGAACACCTAAAAGAGGAACATCTAAAAGAGGAACATCTAAGAGAGGAACATCTAAAAGAGGAAGATCTTAGAGAGGAACATCTAAGAGAGGAACACCTAAAAGAGGAACATCTAAGAGAGGAACACCCAAGAGAGGAACACCCAAGAGAGGAACACCCAAGAGAGGAACACCCAAGAGAGGAACACCTAAGAGAGGAACATCTAAGAGAGGAACATCTAAGAGAGGAACATCTAAAAGAGGAACATCTAAGAGAGGAACATCTAAGAGAGGAACACCCAAGAGAGGAACACCCAAGAGAGGAACATCTAAGAGAGGAACATCTAAAAGAGGAACATCTAAGAGAGGAACACCTAAAAGAGGAACATCTAAGAGAGGAACACCTAAAAGAGGAACATCTAAGAGAGGAACATCTAAAAGAGGAACATCTAAAAGAGGAACATCTAAAAGAGGAACATCTAAGAGAGGAACATCTAAACGAGGAACATCTTAGAGAGGAACATCTAAAAGAGGAATATTTTGGAGAAGAACACCTAAAAGAGGAACATAAGAGAGGAACACCTAAGAAAGGAACATCTAAGAGCTTACATAGACAAACAGAGATAGACTACTACCTGCTGAGCCAAAATCCCACCTGGAAACACCACCATTAGTGTGCCCTTGAGCAAGGCACTTAACCTAAAAATCGAATGTAAAATGAACAGCTAAGTCCCCACTGTTACTAGGCAGGACAAACGTGTTTTCAGTGTCACTGTTACTCAGCCACACTGTCTGGCACATCTCTCCCATTGTTTGATAGTGCAGCGCTTCCTGTACGTACGTTATTCTGGCCTTCATAGTGTGTTAGTGTGTGCTTTGATAGTGCAGCGCTTACTGTACTTACGTTATACTGGCCTTCGTAGTGTGTTAGTGTGTGCTTTGATAGTGGAGCGCTTACTGTACTACATTGTACTGGCTAGCCTACATGGAGTGTGTGCGTGTGTGTTTGTGTGCGTGAATGTGTGTGTATGTTACTCATGGAACTCTTACTGGCTAACCTACATAGGGTATGTATGTGTATGCGTGTGTGTGTGTGTGTGTGTGTGTGTGTTACTAGTGCAGCTTTAACTGGCTGGCCTAGATTGTGCAGTGCAGTGGACGTCACATAATCTTCTCCAGCTGCTTCTATCCTCCCTTTTTTCAATCTCTCTCTCTCTCTCTCTCTCTCTCTCTCGCTCTCGTTATCCCACACACACAATTTTGTCTCTTTATTTCTCTTTCTTTCTTTTACTCACACACACACACTCTGAGCTCTTCAGCTCCTTCCCTCTAAGATGCAACGCGTTCAACTTTGTGGTCGGATCAATAATCAATATGTAAAAATAATCATTGCGTTGGAAGGTGCTCTCTCTCTCTGTGATAGGAGACACTCTCTCTCTCTGTGATAGGAGACACTCTTTCTGTGATAGGAGACACTCTCTCTGTGATAGGAGACACTCTTTCTCTCTGTGATAGGAGACACTCTTTATGTGATAGGAGACACTGTCTCTCTGTGATGGGAGACACTCTCTCTCTCTGTGATAAGAGACTCTCTCTCTGTCCCCCCCTCTCTCTCTCTGTCCCCTTCACAAAACATCTTACTCTCTCTCTGTCCCCTTCTCTCAACATCTCTCTCTCTCTCTTTCTCTCTCTCTGCTATATAGACAGACAGATGCGCACAAGCACACACACACACGCTAAAATACACTGCTTATATAGACAGATGCATACACACACAGATTACATAGAGACACACACACATAGAAAATACAGGGATTACATGGTCATAGAGAAACATATGCACACACGCTCAAGGCTTATAGACAAACACACTAATGCGTGCACACACACACAATAAAGGGAGATTGAAAGCAGCCGCTGCCGTAGAGAAGGTAATCTCCAGAGCTGACTGAATGAGGACCTTTAAGCTCGCTGTTTTACCAATACTTACAATTCATTGCTGGTTTGTAGAGATGGTTGCGTCCAAACATGCAAACTAGATTTGAGCATGTGTGTGATGATAGCTGAGGACGCGTTCAAAACGAGTTGGCATGTTTAGAAGAAGGCAGGCTTTGGTGCGAATGCGTTGGTACAATTATATCTGACAGACGAAAGCGTTAGGAGGAATGCGTGCCCAAATTATGTGTATGTTTTATATTTATGTTGAAATTCAATTGAGGGGCCTGATAAAAATGATTAGATAACTCTTCATCATTGGCCCACAGGCCTTCATCGGAAGAGCCTTGGACTATAGACTAGTTAGTATAAATGAATTAGACTATAGACTAGTTAGTGTATATGATTTAGACCATAGACTAGTTAGTATATATGAGTTAGGCTATAGACTAGTTAGTGTATATGATTTAGACTATAGACTAGTTAGTATATATGAGTCAGGCTGTAGACTAGTTAGTGTATATGAGTTAGACTATAGACTAGTTAGTGTATATGAGTCAAGCTGTAGACTAGTTAGTGTATATAAGTTAGACTATAGACTAGTTAGTCTAGATGAGTTAGACTATAGACTAGTTAGTCTAGATGAGTTAGACTATAGACTAGTTAGTGTATATGAGTTAGGCTATAGACTAGTTAGTCTAGATGAGTTAGACTATAGACTAGTTAGTCTAGATGAGTTAGACTATAGACTAGTTAGTGTATATGAGTTAGGCTATAGACTAGTTAGTGTAGATGAGTTAGGCTATAGACTAGTTAGTGTATATGAGTTAGGCTATAGACTAGTTAGTGTATATGAGTTAGGCTATAGACTAGTTAGTGTATATGAGTTAGGCTATAGACTAGTTAGTCTAGATGAGTTAGACTATAGACTAGTTAGTCTAGATGAGTTAGACAATAGACTAGTTAGTCTAGATGAGTTAGACTATAGACTAGTTAGTCTAGATGAGTTAGACAATAGACTAGTTAGTCTAGATGAGTTAGACTATAGACTAGTTAGTCTAGATGAGTTAGACAATAGACTAGTTAGTCTAGATGAGTTAGACTATAGACTAGTTAGTCTAGATGAGTTAGACAATAGACTAGTTAGTCTAGATGAGTTAGACTATAGACTAGTTAGTCTAGATGAGTTAGGCTATAGACTAGTTAGTCTAGATGAGTTAGACTATAGACTAGGTACAGGTAAACCGAGATGGTCAAAAGCAACCCCTTTGGAACAACGTAAATTAGTGATAGAACAGATACGTAAGCAAGAGGAAGCAGTAAGGAGCACTAAAACTGTCTCACAATCCAAACAGGGGCAATGG
>JAPMUY010000065.1:0-13613 GCA_026901105.3 Galaxias olidus | reverse complement strand
ATCCTACCGATACCGGACCACTCTGTTCACTGGAGAACTCAAGAACGTGCAACGCCTCTCTGAAACTATTCAGAGTGAAACGCTCTGATGAAGGGATGTACAGGGTGTTTTATTCCCTCTCTTTGGGGAGCCAGGTGAAGGAGACTCAGATTCAACTCATTGTTGGTAAGTAACGCGTTCATTTGAACCATCTACTCAATGTATGAAAAACATTAAGTTGATCTCCTTGATCTCTCAGAGTGAGTTACAAAATGGTTACATACTTGTGTCACCAACACACTTACATATACTTGTATAATGTTTTAATGTGCTGTAATTGGTTTAAAGCTCTCAGTTTTTGATCTGGTAAATGAAAGGGTGGTTCTGCAGTGTGAGTCTGGAGGCTGGTACCCAGAGCCTGAGGTGGAGTGGCTGGGATAGTGAGGGACAGGTCCTCTCTGCTGGACCCACAGAGACACTCAGAGACCCTGACGGCACCTACACTGTCAGGGACGCCTTGTGACTGTGGAGAAGACTGCCACCAACAGGTTCACCTGCAGAGTTCAACAGCAGCACATCAACCAAACAAGAGAGAGGCAGACATTCATGTTTCAGGTAACAGGAATCACACCTACTTTTCTTTAGTGTGGAGTTGTTACAGCTTGAAAATACAATGCAGACCCGGCCATGCCAAACTAATGGTATCTTTATGTTCCATAAAATGTATTTAACAATGTATGATAATGAAACTCAATACTACGTTTCAGATAAACATATTTCTGATTAAAAGATATTTAGGATTGACTTTACTATGATAGTTCTGATCTGATATTGACATTATTATTATTTCCAGAGAAATGTAAATAATTATTTCCTGAATGTTCCCAATACATACTTTTTGTTGTTTTGTTTTATGGTTGCAGGTCATATATTTATCACCTCACAGTCAGCACATTGTACCGGTGCCATAGGTGTTGGAGTTGCTGCCCTCCTCATACTGGGTGTTACTGTGGCACTCTTCATCTTCATCATCTGAGACGCAAGAAGGCCGGGAATGGTAATTTACAAATCCCTTTAAAAAGCCACCCAACACCCAACACACACACACACACACACACACACACACACACACACACACACACACACACACACACACACACACACACTATGCTACAGCATGCAATAGATAAATGTGTCGATAAACAAGAATGCAGGTTGATCCATTTAAATTAATATCTATCATTATTAATATCTAGAATTAATAGTATTCCAAAAGCAAACTGAAGCATTTTGGGAGCCAGCATTTTCTAGGGCAGCACCCAAACTATGGAACCTCTCCCTCCGCTATTCGTAATTCCAACTGCTATTAATCTATCATACCCACCTTAAAACCAATCAACCCAGCATACCCTAGTTCAAAATCTTGCCCAGCATACCCTAGTTAACTCTGTTTAGAATCCGTGTCCTTCCTTTAGCATACCCTAGTTAACTCTGTTTAGAATCTGGCCCTTTAGCATACCCTAGTTAACTCTGTTTAGAATCCGGTCTTTTAGCATACCCTAGTTAACTCTGTTTAGAATCCGGTCCTTCAGCATACCCTAGTCTTTTGAATCTGGTCTTTTAGCATACCTAGTTAACTCTGTTTAGAATCCGGTCCTTCAGCATACCCTAGTTAACTCTGTTTAGAATCCGGTCTTTTACCATACCCTAGCACCTGTTTAGAATCCGGTCCTTCAGCATACCCTAGTTAACTCTGTTTAACTGTCTTTTAGCATACCCTAGTTAACTCCTGTTTAGAACTGGTCCTTCAGCATACCCTAGTTATCTCTGTTTAGAATCCGGTCCTTTAGCATACCCTAGTTAACTCTGTTTAGTATCCTGTCCTTTGGCATACCCTAGCCATCTGTTTAGAATCCGGTCCTTTGGCATACCATAGTTAACTCTGTTTAGAATCCGGTCCTTTGGCATACCCTAGTTATCTCTGTTTAGAATCAGGTCCTTTAGCATACCCTAGTTAACTCTGTTTAGAATCCGGTCCTTCAGCATACCCTATAGTTAACTCTGTTTAGAATCTGGTCTTTTAGCATACCCTAGTTAACTCTGTTTAGAATCCGGTCCTTCAGCATACCCTAGTTAACTCTGTTTAGAATCCGGTCTTTTACCATACCCTAGTTAACTCTGTTTCGAATCCGGTCCTTCAGCATACCCTAGTTAACTCTGTTTAGAATCTGGTCTTTTAGCATACCCTAGTTAACTCTGTTTAGAATCCGGTCCTTCAGCATACCCTATTTATCTCTGTTTAGAATCCGGTCCTTTAGCATACCCTAGTTAACTCTGTTTAGAATCCGGTCCTTTGGCATACCCTAGCCAACTGTTTAGAATCCGGTCCTTTGGCATACCATAGTTAACTCTGTTTAGAATCCGGTCCTTTGGCATACCCTACTTATCTCTGTTTAGAATCCGGTCCTTTAGCATACCCTAGTTAACTCTGTTTAGAATCCGGTCCTTTAACGCATACCTAGCCAACTGTTCAGAATCCGGTCCTTTGGCATGCCATAGTTAACTCTGTTTAGAATCCGGTCCTTTAGCATACCCTATAACTCTGTTTAGAATCCGGTCCTTTAGCATACCCTAGCCAACTGTTTAGAATCCGGTCCTTTGGCATGCCATGGTTAACTCTGTTTACAATCCGGTCCTTTGGCATACCCTAGTTAACTCTGTTTAGAATCCGGTCTTTTGGCATACCATAGTTAACTCTGTTTAGAATCCGGTCCTTTAGCATACCCTAGTTAACTCTGTTTAGAATCCGGTCCTTTGGCATACCCTAGTAAACTGTTTAGAATCCGGTCCTTTGGCATACCATAGTTAACTCTGTTTAGAATCCGGTCCTTTAGCATACCCTATAACTCTGTTTAGAATCCGGTCCTTTAGCATACCCTAGTTAACTCTGTTTAGAATCCGGTCCTTTGGCATACCCTAGCAAACTGTTTAGAATCCGGTCCTTTGGCATACCATAGTTAACTCTGTTTAGAATCCGATCCTTTATAACTCTGTTTAGAATCCGGTCCTTTAGCATACCCTAGCAAACTGTTTAGAATCCGGTCCTTTAGCATACCCTAGTTAACTCTGTTTAGAATCCGGTCCTTTTCTTTTACTGATGTACTATCCTTGTGCTTACTTATAGTTAGAACTGTTGTTGCTGTCAGTCCGTTCTACCTGGTTCTAATGAATGGTTTATTTTTGTCACGTTATCTATGTTAATATTGTAAAGCATTTTTGGGTGTTAGAAACAGCGCTATATAAATACATTTATTATTATTATTATTACTTCTAAATTACTCTGTTTTCACACAGAGGGGAAGTCAAATGAGCAGGAGATGAGATTGCTGACAGAGAAAGAGAAGAACAAACAGAGCACAGATGAAGAAAGACGTTATGAAGGAGCTGCTGTGAAACGATCAGACGAGGATAAATACAATCTGGAGGACACGGAGCACAAACGACAGGAGGATAAGAAACGACAGGAGGAGCAAAAACTACAGGAGGAGCAAAAACTACAGGAGGCGATCAAGCAACAAAAGCAAATATGGAATACTGAACAGACCAAAAAGGATTTGGGGATTGTGAAGAAGGGATTAGAAGACATAAGGAAGGAACACATCCAAACTGAGGACAGAGTCATAGAAATGGTACAACAGCTCCAAAAAAGTTCAAAAGGTCGAAAAAAGTTCAAAACGTCACACGTGGAGACACTGAAGGAGGGTCTTCTAGTGACGATGACTGCTTTGAAGAAAGAGACGGAGAAACTCTCACCACATATCTCCACCATAGAGAGACTGCTACCTGCAGAGTAGGAATGTGCAGAGTAGTATAACATTACACTCTGCAGGCGCTGAGGATTTAGTAGCGGATATTCTACCCTCATAAAATATTTCCCGTTGTTGAGCAAGACAACAGTTGTATTTGATGTTGGATTTATTGCAGTCCTCCATGCAGTTAACAGTGTGCCAGAAACTCATTGAAACTTCAAACATAAGAGAACTGCTAAATGACAGTAATGTTTGTAATTTATAATGAATAACCAAATAACAGAAAAAGAAACTAATCCAAATCCATTCTAAAATATAGTCTTAAGTGCTCTGGGAGTATTATATTATGAATATTATAACATTGTATCCTGTGTATTTTGAACATAAAAAGGTAGACCATGTATATTATACTTAAGTTCACTTTTTTAAAATGAATAATTTTGCCATCGTGATACATTTTTTTATGTAAAACCGCTGATAAAGATTCATATAAAATACATTCAATATATCAAAGGACAATGTTTATTCAGAATATTCATTTTATGACTATTTATAGAAACCTCTATGGGGGAAACACTACCCAGTTCCAGACACACCCTGTCCCTGGTTTGTGCGACTATTTTTACACGGGGTATATGAGGCTAACAAACACACACACACACTAATACCCCCCCCCCCCACACACACACACACACAACCTGTCAGTCTGATGTTCAACCCACACATTGCCCTGAGACGGGACCTCCACAACTTACACACACGCACGCATGCACGCACACACACACAAACACACACACACACACACACTAATACCCACACACAGATATAAACCTCAGATATTTTAGTTTATGAGTGTTTTGTTTTGTTTGTTTTTTACAACTATACACAGACATACAGTATATGATATAATATCCCTGGCACATGCTAATGACCTGAACGGCAAATAAGACAGAGGTTATACTCAGGCAACTGTAAAGTATATTTATCTGTACATTAATGATCACCGTCATAACAAATGCACTGTGTGTAGACACATGTAAATTAACTGTTCTGTTTACTTTTTTAAAACATACACTATGTATAATTTTTTACAATGTTCTTACATGTAGCCATTTAAACAACCCGCGTTACATGGAGACCTGCTTCTCCTGTGTTGTTGGTAACTTCTCCTCACTTCCTTTAAGCCTTTCTTTTGTTTGACTTCACTCTTCCTTAGTTTTTCCTAGTTCCTCCTTACATCCTTTAAGCTCTTCCTTAGATTTTTGTAGTTCTCCCTTAAGCTCCGCCTTAGTTTTTTGTAGTTCCTCCTTACATCCCTCAAGCTCATCCTTAGTTTTTCCTAGTTCCTCCTTACATCCTTTAAGCTCTTCCTTCGATTTTTGTAGTTCTCCCTTAAGCTCCGCCTTAGTTTTCTGTAGTTCTCCCTTACATCCTTCAAGCTCATCCTTAGTTTTTCCTAGTTCCCTTTTCAGTTCTTTGAGCGCTTCTTGGGTTCTTCCTAGCTCGTTTTCTTTATTATTTAGCTCTCCTTGTTTAGTTTCAAGCTCCGTCTTAGACAGTCGTAACACTTCCCGTGTCCATCTCAGCTGCTGCTTAGTTTCTCTTAATTCAGTCTCTTTTTCAGTTACTTGACTGCCCAGTTCTGTCTCTGCTTCACGTTTTCTCTCTGCCAACTCTTTCAGTTCTTCCTCTTTCTTCTTCTTCTCCTTCTCCACAACCTTTCTTTGTTCTTCCTCTTTCTTCAGTTTTTCCTCCTTTTCACGTTTGCTCTCTGCTAACAGTCTGAGCTGTTCTTCAGTCTTCTCCTTCTCCTTCTCCACACCCTGTCTGAGTTCTCCCTCCTCTTTGAGTTTGGCCTCTGCTAACACGTATTGCTTTTCCTGCTCTTCCTTTGCCACATTCCTCTGTTTCTCCAGATCTTCATTGTGCTCTGGGAATACATGACAATAGTAGTTGGAAACGTTTCAAACATGGCACAATACATTATTCAGTTGAGCTATTAACAATACATTATAATATTAACCACTGTAAATACAACTATGTGCATATTTTGGTGTCCTTTGGAATTTTATAAAATACTTAGAAAAATTTAGAAATAGATTAAATTGGGTTTCGTCAACTGTTATTAAAGATGTTGAGTTGTGAGGATTCACAATTGTGATGTTATTAATGATTGAAAAAACCTTACAGACATTATGGGACAGGAACTGTAAATATAACTGTTGTAGAGAAATCAAAAGGATGTAACGCTCACCAGCCTTTTTTCGTCTGTAAAGTATCACTGCTACAACACCAGCTATGATGAGCGCAACCATGACAACAGATACAACAATACCAATGTCACGAGCATATGACTGGAAGACCTCATCTGAAATTATACCAGATACAACAAAGACACCAACACACCAACCGTAAAAACACACACACACAAAGATAAACACAAACTCAACAAAGAAAGCTTCATAAAGTAATTCAGTCCTAATCAACAGTTTCATAAGACGGACTATCAATTATGATATGTCACCTGGAATGTGAATCTCTTTCTCTCTTGTTTGGTTGATGTGCTGCTGTTGAACTCTACAGGTGAACCTGTTGGTGGCAGTCTTCTCCACAGTCACAAGCTGTCTGACAGTGTAGGTGCCGTCAGGGTCTTTGAGTGTCTCTGTGGGTCCAGCAGAGAGGACGTGCCCCTCACTGTCCAGCCACTCCACCTCAGGCTCTGGGTACCAGCCTCCAGACTCACACTGCAGATCTACACCGCTGGTGGGATTTTTCACCATGGATATCTCTGGTATGGACACAGCACCTACAAAACCATCACCAAACAATGAACTTCTTTGTCACATGGTGTTACAATACTGTTATCTATGCTACCAGTACTTTACCAAGGCCAGCACACAACACACCTCCAACCTGTGCATTGGGCGGACTGCCTGGTGAGGTTTAGATCTGACTGTCGGATGGGAACACTGCTGACTCATTATGTGCCGTATGATCTTTATATACACAGTGTATATGATATTCTTCATTAATTTCCTATCTTTACTCTTAACTCATCATTATTCAAATGAAGCAGTAATTTATTAAGACTAAAGCATATGTGTTTTTTCTGTCTTACCGACAATTAGTTGGACAAAAGATTCCTTCTCCTGACTATTCTGTGAGGGGAGGAAACACCTGTATCTCCCTTCATCAGAGCGTCTCACTCTGGAGAGTTTCAGAGATATGTTGCCGTTCTTCAGTTCATCTACAAACAGAGCTGTTCTTGAATTGAAAACTATATTCTGGTTTCCACCCAGTGTGCGGCCATCTTGGTGAACATGCACGTATCTGGGTCTCAGGTCCGGTCTGGACCACTCTATCGTCATATCAACAGCACTGATGGCAGGTACCAGGTGACACAGCAGGATGACATCATCACCAGCTACTGCTACTATTGGCTGAGCTGAACAAACCACTGAGGACTGCCCTGGAAAACAGCCAATCATACGCTGACGTTTAGGCGCTTACAATAAATCGTATAAAAAATATTTTCTTCAATACACTGTATGACCATATAATCATAACATTTTATTGTTCAACATTTCAGATAAATTATGATATATTGAGCATCAAACCATTCACATATCAGAAAGTAAAATTATTATGTTATGTAATAGACATTTCAAAACATTCAAAGCTAAAAACTTCCACCAAAAAGCATGTAGAGTGCAAATTATCCTGTGACATGGGTTCTGCTTGAAGAGCACGTAATGAATTTTGGACCAAACCACCAGAATCATGTAAGTGTCAGTTTTTTTTTACACTTTTTTAAATTTCAATCATACAAAAATATGTTGGTGTAAAACTACTTCCACTAAAGTATTATGTTTTTATTATACATAATCTTTTTTTTTTTTCTAAAGCAAATCAATCTTTATGCATGTCATGAATGAAAATAGAGAATTCTGCTTTCTTACCAGCTGTAACCGGCAGGTTGCCAAGGAGATACACACAAACTCCAAGGCAACACAGCTTCCATTTTATGCTCATTCTGTATATCAAAAAAGATTATTTTAGCAACGTTTTTATTAAGAAATATGTTAAAATCAAAGATCCAATAAAACAATCTTTTTTTTGTCATAGTTTTCACCAGAACCAGGGTACTTTTGTTATACATTTGTTAAGTGTGTAAAACAATTTACCCTTTTTAAAGCTTTACCTTAAAAAAACAAAAAAACTAAAAAAACTGAACGGTTTCCGGTTAACAACCTTGACAGGACCACATTTACTCACACCCACTTGGCCAGCCAAATATAGCATCACTAGTCACAGTTTACTTTCATTTTCGAGAGGCGCCAAATATATTTTAATCTAAAATGCTTAAATGTTAATGATTAGCTGCCCTCTTTGTTAGCATATAACATGATATTAATTTTAAACGTCCTCTTCTGTTTTTTTAAGTTGTTAACCGATTAGAACGTACAAAGCGGTAGATTGCATTCTTACCTTTCAGACTGCAAGTAGCTGGTCTCGTTGAGAGCACAGTATTTTTTTTCTCTTCAACCGGACGTTGACGCTCGACCTTCTCTTCTTGAAGACCCACTACACAACTCTGATAGAAGCAAAGAATTGCATTTTAAAGGGGACATATATCCGTTAATATAGTGTAAAAAAAAAAATAGGGAGAATGAGGAGATATGCGGAGGTCGTATGTTAATAAGCATCCCATTGCTTGGAATTACAATTTTCCAAAAGTAAAATTCTGTAAGATACTTATAAGTATTGACCGATCAGAGGTAAAAACATCAGCGAGACAAAGTGGTTAAGATCCTAAACAAAATTATAATCAGTTGCAGGGGCTTCCAGTGGTTTTCTACATGAACAAGACATTGAAGAGACTGTCCCGTTTGGGTTGATTGGTTGAAATACATGCTTCCTCATGATTCTATATCACGATATAATCATGATATATATCATGGTTGGAGTGGGTTGACTCTGCCATGTAACGAGAATATTCAATTATAATATAAGTAATGGTATAAATTAATGTTATTGAAATAATATAAAAAATTTACATTTACGGTTTTGTGTAAAAGCTATATATTTTTTTTAGACAATAGCCAGATGTCCATATCCCCCCGATCATTGTTGAGGTAGGCCTATAAAAACATCAACATCGAGCCCATTTGTTCAATGTAAGAATGAGTTTTATTACGTTCTTTAGAAACATTGGAGCAAAACGTCATATGCTATATATGAAAAAAGTATTTTATTTAGAAAATGCTGTTATATATATATATATATATATACATATACATTTATATATATATATATAACAGTATATAACTATGTATATAACAACAGTATTTTCTAAATACAATACTTTTTTTAATTTGATGAAAAAACATAGGTGTTCTAGCTCCTTATACAACTCCATCACCTCAAATTCCACCTCCACCTCCTCCTCCTCCACCTCCACCTCCCATCATGTCTCTGCCCAGACAGGTTTGTCATCTAGTGGTGGCGTCTCAATACCTGTGTCAGGGGCTGGCCCTACCTTCAGCCTCCTGAGTTCAGCACCATGGACAGATCCGGTGAAGAGCCTATACTCTCTCTACTCTCCCTCACCATTGAGTGTACACACACACACACACCTTAATTTAAGAGTAGCTGTCAGCCTACTCTCTCTCATCGAGTGTATACACACACACACACACACCTTCATTTAAGATTAGCTGTGAGCCTACTCTCTCTCATTGCGTGCTGATGTGTTATTGTTTTCACCTGCGTTCTCTTGTCATTGATTGGCTCCCACGTGTTCCTTCCTTCCTTTGTAAGTCCCTGTCTTAGTTCCTGTTCCTTCCTATGTAAGTCCCTGCCTTAGTTCCTGTTCCTTCCTGTGTAAGTCCCTGCCTTAGTTCCTGTTCCTTCCTGTGTAAGTCCCTGCCTTAGTTCCTGTTTCTTCCTGTGCAAGTCCCTGCCTTAGTTCCTGTTTCTACCTATGTAAGTCCCTGTCTTAGTTCTTGTTCCTTCTTGTGTAAGTCCCTGCCTTAGTTCCTGTTTCTTCCTGTGCAAGTCCCTGCCTTAGTTCCTCTTTCTACCTATGTAAGTCCCTGCCTTAGTTCCTGTTCCTTCCTGTGTAAGTCCCTGCCTTAGTTCCTGTTCCTTCCTGTGTAAGTCCCTGCCTTAGTTCCTGTTTCTTCCTATGTAAGTCCCTGCCTTAGTTCCTGTTCCTTCCTATGTATGTCCCTGCCTTAGTTCCTGTTCCTTCCTGTGTAAGTCCCTGCCTTAGTTCCTGTTCCTTCCTATGTAAGTCCCTGCCTTAGTTCCTGTTCCTTCCTGTGTAAGTCCCTGCCTTAGTTCCTGTTCCTTCCTATGTAAGTCCCTGCCTTAGTTCCTGTTCCTTCCTATGTATGTCCCTGCCTTAGTTCCTGTTTCTTCCTGTGCAAGTCCCTGCCTTAGTTCCTGTTTCTTCCTATGTATGTCCCTGCCTTAGTTCCTGTTCCTTCCTGTGTAAGTCCCTGCCTTAGTTCCTGTTCCTTCCTGCGTAAGTCCCTGCCTTAGTTCCTGTTCCTTCCTGTGTAAGTCCCTGCCTTAGTTCCTGTTTCTTCCTATGTAAGTCCCTGCCTTAGTTCCTGTTTCTACCCATGTAAATCCCTGCCTTAGTTCCTGTTCCTTCCTGTGTAAGTCCCTGCCTTGGTTCCTGTTCCTTCCTGTGTAAGTCCCTGGCTTATGTAAGTCCCTGCCTTAGTTCCTGTTCCTTCCTGTGTAAGTCCCTGCCTTAGTTCCTGTTCCTTCCTATGTATGTCCCTGCCTTAGTTCCTGTTCCTTCCTATGTAAGTCCCTGCCTTAGTTCCTGTTCCTTCCTATGTATGTCCCTGCCTTAGTTCCTGTTCCTTCCTGTGTAAGTCCATGCCTTGGTTCCTGTTTTGTGTCCGACATTGTCACACTGTGCTCTGTTGAACCTTGTTTTCGAGTTTTTGCAAGTAAAACGGGACCCGTGTCTTTGCAGACCTACTTTCAATCAATTTTATTTGTGTAGCACATTTCATACACAGAGGCAATTCAATGTGTTTTACACAAGACAAGCAGAAACATACAAAGACCAGAACATAAGACCAGTAAAATAATCGAGAAATTAAATATAAGAGAAAATACAATTGCCAAGAGAACAGAAACAAGAAATAAATTAACAGAAAATCAGGAAGAGATCAGGAAATAAGGTACAATACAACCGTAATATTTTAAAAAGGACTTCTGCTAAAATGATTAAACATTTTACAAAAGGCTCACCCCACACAGCGATTTAAACACTGCTTGAATGAAGTGATAACGTTATTCTGTTACCAGCTTTCTTATATAGAAACAGGTGCGTTCCTCTCCCCTGTACCTGCATTCCACTGATTCACTCAGGTGTGTAAACACTGAGAAAACACAACCCTGACCCTAACTTAAACAAAATGACATTATGTGTAATCCTTTGGACAACAAGAATTACATTGTTTCCTGCTCTAAACACAAGGTCATGAGTTACTCCTCAGTTTAGAATCTGGAGATGTTACATAAATCAGTACAAAGAAGTGCTTATCAATTAAACGAGTCATTGCAGTATTTTTCCCGTTTTATTATCCTGGTATTTTATTTTGGCTTACTGCATTTGACTTACTATGCATTGAGACATATTAAATCTTGTTCTGGCTTACTATATAGTATGGTAGTGTGGGCATTACTATATAGTATGGTAGTGTGGGTATTACTATATAGTATGGTAGTATGAGTATTACTATATAGTATGGTAGTATGGGTATTACTATATAGTATGGTAGTATGGGTATTACTATATAATATGGTAGTATGGGTATATAATATGGTAGTATGGGTATTACAATATAGTATGGTAGTATGGGTATTACAATATGGTATGGTAGTATGAGTATTACTATATAGTATGGTAGTATGGGTATTACTATATAGTATGGTAGTATGGGTATTACTATATAGTATGGTAGTATGGGTATTACTATATAGTATGGTGGTATGGGTATTACTATATAGTATGGTAGTATTGGTATTACAATATAGTATAATAATAATAATAATACATTGAATTTATAAGGCGCCTTTCAAGGCACTCAAGGTCGCCGTACAGTAATATAAAAAACAGTTCTCATAAAAATAATAAAAATAAATAAATAAATAAAATAAAATAAGATCAAAATAAGTAGTATACAATTAAAAAGGCATGGAGCCTGCAATCGAGCATTAAAAAGCATCACGTGGGACAGTAAGCCAGCCTAAACAAATGGGTTTTGAGGTGGTTTTGGAAACAGGAAATTGAGTCCAGATTTTTGATGTCAGGGGGAGGGAGTTCCATAGACGTGGGGCGGATATAAGGCTCGCGATCCCATGGTGGACAGACGAATTCGGGGGACGATCAGGTTGATGGAGGAGGTAGATCTGAGGGACCTGAAGTATGGTAGTATTACTATATAGTATGGTAGTATGAGTATTACTATATAGTATGGTAGAATGGGTATTACTATATAGTATGGTAGTATGGGTATTACTATATAGTATGGTAGTATGGGTATTACTATATAGTATGGTAGTATGGGTATCACTATATAGTATGGTAGTATGGGTATTACTATATAGTATGGTAATATGGGTATTGGGTAGTTCCTCTTCATATTCTCTCAGTGACTCCTGTGTTTCCGTAGCTCCTCCTCATTCCTCCCTATTACTTAACACCTCCTGTGTTCTCCTTAGTTCCAATTTGTATACTTCAAGCTTTTCCTTAGTTCTCCTCAGCGCCTCATCTTTGTAACTTAGTTCCCCCCGTGTTCTATGTAGTATCTCCTGTGTTACTCTCAGCTGCTTCTTAGTCAGTTCTAACACTTCCTGTGTTTCTCTAAGCTTCTTCTCAGATTTTTCCAGCTGCCACTGAGTTCCTCTTAATTCTGTCTCTTTTTCAGTTACTTGAGTGCCCAGTTTCATCTCTGCTTCACGTTTTCTCTCTGCCAACTCTTTGAGTTCTTCCTCTTTCTTTCTCTTCTCCTCCTCCACAACCTTTCTTTTTTCTTCCTCTTTCTTCAGTTTTTCCTCTTCTTCACGTTTGCTCTCCGCTAACAGTCTGAGCTGTTCTTCAGTCTTTTTCTTCTCCTCTTCGAAAACCTTTATTTTTCCTTCCTCTTTCTTCAGTTTTTCCTCCTTTTCACGTTTGCTCTCTGCTAACAGTCTGAGCTGTTCTTCAGTCTTCTCCTTCTCTTTCTCCACACCCTGTCTGCGTTCTCCCTCCTCTTTGAGTTTGGCCTCTGCTAACAGGTTTTGCCTTTCCTGTTCTTCTTTTGCTTTAGTCCTCTGTTTCTCCAGGTCTTCATTGTGCTCTGTGAATACATGACAACATTTGGAAACGTTTTAAATGGCACTCCAATATATCATTAGTTGAGCTATTACAGTGGCGAACTTGGGCCTTCGGCAACTCTAACAAAAAAATTATCACTAACATATTTTAGTTAGTCCTCCATCCTCAAACATTGCATTGATGCTATAGTTACGCACTCACACTGACACTATCAGATGTGTTTTTTAGATTAGTGGATTAAAATTGACGGAGGCAATAACAGTATAATGTTATTATAAATATGTAACTTAAAGAAAAATAAAAGAATTGTAACAATCACCATTGCAAAGAAAAACCAAGTCAAGACAAAACTAAATGCACAACCAATGCTTAACAAAACATTCATTTAACTATTGACAAGCGCAAATTCACACTATCTGCAACAGATACTTTGTCTCAGAGCCAGTGGGTGTGGTCTTCTTAGAAAACCTTGAGCAGTG
>JAPMUY010000064.1:0-2500 GCA_026901105.3 Galaxias olidus | reverse complement strand
GTCAACAAAGTCAAGGGGATATTAGCAGGAAACGTATTACAACTTGGAATGCACGACAGGGTTGGACGAGCCAATCGGAGAGGAGGAAATTGCTCTGCCAGGGTTGAAGGTGACGGCGGTGGGAAGTCTGCAGTGGGATGAGAATGGTGGAAAGTTACTGTCTTTCAAAACACCTGAGCTCGGGGATTTTCAAGTCACCAGCAAAAAGGGCCTGTACACTGCAACAGTTAAAGTTAACCCCCAGCAGAGCTTAAAGGATATGGAAGAGTAGGAAAGGGAAGATTCTGGAAGTGGATCTTTCCGGACAGATTATGCGGGGATGGCGATCGCAAAGTTACAGATAGAGCATACTTACTACAAGTTGGTAAATAATGTTGTTGGGTTTGTGGAGGTTTACAGTGGAGGATTATGTACTGTGGAGATGGGGAGTTGCTGTTAAATGTGTAGGAAGAGCTAGTGCTCTCCTTGTATGTCAACAGTATAAACTGTATGGATTTGAGGCAGTGTTTGAGTGAATGACCTTTAGCAAATAAAAGTGTGGTTAAAATCAAAAAAAAAAATCTCTCTCTCTCTCTCTCTCTCTCTCTCCTCTCGCTCTCATTCTCTCTCTGTCTCTCACCCCCCCCCCTCTCTCTCTCTGATGAGCGTTCATAGTTGACACCATTTCAACATAGAGATATAACACTAGAGGCGATATGTGATGCGAAAGAGATATCCTAGAATGCCTCTAGTGTTCTAGCTCTATGCTCCAAACACACATCAATGTGTGAAGGGTGGTCCTTCAGACTCTCCCCCTGGCAGCAGAGGGGAGCTGAGTGACAGTCAGCACAGAGGCAGCTGATGGACTGCCTGCTACAACGCCTGCCTCAGTCTGTCCGCTGGGGACGGAGAGAGAGAGGGGGGGGGGGGTGGAGAATGGGAAGGGAGAGGGGGAGAGAAGGGGGAGAGAGGGTAGAGGGGAGTGGGGGAGAGGGAGGGGGGGGAGGGGGTAGAGAGGGAACAGAGGGAGGGGAGAAAGAGGGGAACAGTTAGGAGAGGGGGAGGGGAGGGGGAGGAGAGGGGGCCAATCGTAAGAGCAGACAGAGAAAGAGAGAGAGCTTGCTTTTGTCAGGCAAAGTCAACGGAGACAAACCCAAAGACTCTGTTCTCCATCAGAGGGAATCCCTCACACAGAAAGCTGTGGAATCTCATTAAAACACACACCAGTCAACAGCATCCCATTATCATCAACACAGACACACCTGTTTCTATTCAGCTGGTGTATACACACACACACACACACACACACACACACACACACACACACACACACAGCGACTGCTCCTGATCCTCTCCTTGCTCAGAACATGGCAGTTCACAAGCGTAAGGTGACACCAGTGTTTAACTAGCAGCCGTAGAGACAGGGAACCAACCATCATCTACTGCCAACTCTGCTGCCTGCAACAGCTTCATACACACACACACAGAGAGAGGGAACCAACCATCATCTACTGCCAACTCTGCTGCCTGCAACAGCTTCATACACACACACACACACAGAGAGAGAGACAGGGAACCAACCATCATCTACTGCCAACTCTGCTGCCTGCAACAGCTTCATACACACACACACAGAGAGACAGACACACACAGCTACACACAGAGAGACAAACACACACAGCTACACACACACAGAACACAATCACACACACACAGAGAGACAGGGAACCAACCAACAAATACTGCAAACACTCCTGCCAGAAACCGCTTCATACACACACACACAGAGAGACAGGGAACCAACCATCATCTACTGCCAACTCTGCTGCCTGCAACAGCTTCATACACACACACACACACACACACACACAGAGAGAGAGGGAACCAACCATCATCTACTGCCAACTCTGCTGCCTGCAACAGCTTCATACACACACACACACAGAGAGAGGGAACCAATCATCATCTACTGCCAACTCTGCTGCCTGCAACAGCTTCATACACACACACACACAGAGAGGGAACCAACCATCATCTACTGCCAACTCTGCTGCCTGCAACAGCGTCATACACACACACACACACGCAGAGAGACAGGGAACCAACCATCATCTACTGCCAACTCTGCTGAGTGACACCTGCCAACTCTGCTGCCTGCAACAGCTCCACACACACACAGAGAGGGGAACCAACCATCATCTACTGCCAACTCTGCTGCCTGCAACAGCTTCATACACACACACAGAGAGACAGGGAACCAACCATCATCTACTGCCAACTCTGCTGCCTGCAACAGCTTCATACACACACACAGAGAGAGAGGGAACCAACCATTATCTACTACCAACTCTGCTGCCTGCAACAGCTTCATACACACACACACACACACACACACACAGAGAGACAGGGACTGACACACACACACACACACACACACACACACACAGAGAGACAGGGAACCAACCATCATCTACTGCCAACCCTGCTGCCTGCAGCCGTCTTACATACACACACACACACA
>JAPMUY010000062.1:0-13692 GCA_026901105.3 Galaxias olidus | reverse complement strand
AGAGGACTGACAGATTGCGTTTGAATTTTCATGTTCTGTCCCAAAGAGTGCGTGGTGACTTGAAAATGCAAATGCAATAGACTCCTAGCGCTGCTTCGCATATTGCATTTGAATATTGTCCACTGCACAGCGTAGTACTGAAGATGAAGTCTTTGAAAATGCAATGGCAAATGCGATTCCCTTTTCATTTTCAAATTGTTTGACAACTGCTTTTTAATTTTAATTGTGACATAAATAATGCTTGCACAAATGGAAAATGAGGATACATTTTTATATTGCATTTAATTTTCAAGTTTGAATTAACATTTGAATATTGTTGCAGTACAGCGGGGTAGGACTTTGAAAATGTAATGTCAAACAGCTTTTGCATTTGAATTTGAATATTGACACAGAATGCCCAATGGAGCCTTTGAAAATGCAAATGAAAATGGGATGATTGCATTTTCACTTACATTTTGTCTCAAATGACACATGAATGTGGAAAGTGATAATGCAATTGTGGACTTGCATTTGCATTTTCAAGTTTACGTTTTTATTTGAATAAAGTCCCTTATGGGCTTCCATAGTGTTGTATAAAACATGAAGCGTTTCATAATTGTTTATTGTTAGAACAGACAAATTAGTCTGGATTATGATAAGATTAGAAGAGCAAATGGGATTCTAGTAGGCCAAATAATAAAGCTTCTGAAAATGCAAGATTAGAAAACCTTTGTTCTTTTTTAGTTAGGCACTTTTCTAATTGGCCCGAACGTACCTTTTAGACCGGCGAAATAAAAATTTTAGTCTTAATTTACGTTGAGTGTTGCAATAGCCTTTATAACCATGTGAGCTCTTCAATGCAAATATGTCAGGATGGCCGAGCGGTCTAAGGCGCTGCGTTCAGGTCGCAGTCTCCCCTGGAGGCGTGGGTTCGAATCCCACTTCTGACAGTATGTTTTAATGTTTTGCAAACGGTATTGAAATAAATAGTTTGCGATAGTGGCAGGGTAGAAAGTTATCTCAAGCAGCGTCATGATCGTGACATTTGACACAATGTATTCAAGCGAGATGGCTCGAAGCAAAGAGAAATAATATAGAATTTCTGGTAGCGTAGTTCGGCTGATTGTGAGTTTTTTTCTCTCCCAGATCATTCGTAGTGTAGAGGAAGCCTAACTAAAGTTCTTATGCTCGTTAATTGGCGTTAAATAGTATATTTAATCCTGATCGTGATGGAATAATCCCCTTACACTGCCATGACATGTCACATCCTGTATGTCAGAGTTATACTTTGCGGATTCAGGCTGGGAAATATAAATCGAACATAAGATCTAAGGGACAGAAACATGCACTGATCTCATTCTCACCTTTCACATCTGACATTGCGCATCAGAGCACCGTCATATGAATAAACTTACAATTTATGAAGGCCTCAATTAATTTTGGAAGGCTACAGAACATTTGTAAAACTAGCATGTTTGTCAAATAAATAGCAATTTATTTAATAAATGTATTCCATGCATTGCTAATTGTGACTACAAGACCTACATGTTGGCAACTGGTTGCTATAAACACAGCTGACGGCTTTTTATTATACCCTGTGCAACACCAGTGCCAGTGAAACAATGCGCATACTGATAACCAGTACAGGGATAGAGCTACACTTCATTGGCTTCAGAGGCCAAATATCTGTCTCTTTACATCCTGGTTACAAGTGTTGTGATGACTTTGCTACAGAGCCATATAATTTTCGCTATACCCGTTTTACTCCTATCGTTTCCATTCTCCCCCTCTCTTACTCTATCTCTGTCCCTTCCTATATTTCATGTCCCATCTGTCTCCATTGCCCCCCTCCCTCTGTCCCTCCTCCTCTCGGCCTTGTTCTGTGTTCTCATGTTAATGTATAATGAGCCATCAGGGGAGGCCGCTTGGCCTGCTCACACCCCTGCGGGCGCAGACAGCGTCCGTTTACATTTTGAATCGACACGAGTCATTTTGACTGGTTTTGTTCTGATCCGACATTGACTGGATTGAACTATGGATCTACTGGGCAGTGCTGTTGGTTGAACATAATTTTTGGAGGTAACATTTTTAACAACAGTTTCTCAGACAGACAAATAATAAATTCAAGGTGGACATAATTGCAGAAGATAAGTGCTGACCTTTCCATACATTTAAAAACATTAAAACATTTTTTAATCATTGCAAGGTTATTCTTGGACAACAGCTTGCATCGGGTGTTTGACTTAAACGCCACCGTGCGTCACTGAGCATTGGACATTATCATTGGAGCCTGAAGTGCAGAGAGGATTGGACTCAAGAGCCAGCGCCATGTCTGACTTCCCAGCCAAGGTGTCCACGGAGACGAGCGGGGCCCAGTCCCAGCAGTCCCAGGGGAGCAACCTGCAGAATCTGACCGCCAGCATCTCCTCTGTGGTGGACGTGGGCTTCATCAGAACCATCCCTGCTATCCTCATGATAGTCCAGATAGTAAGACATTCATACATCTTCGAACGTTGTTTGTTAGCCATTTTGGACAAAAGTCAGATGTGTATGCGCTGGGTTATTTGTATTGAGGAGTAAATGGGAGACAAATGCGCATCGAACATCTTAGAAAATAGGTACAATTCAGTGGGGCCAGGGACTGATTGTGTTTTGAAAAGTGGAATGTGTGTGTGTGTGTGTGTGTGTGTGTGTGTGTGTGTGTGTGTGTGTGTGTGTGTGTGTGTGTGTGTGTGTGTGTGTGTGATCACACCTTTCTCCGGAATGCCATTATCACAGGATTCAGACTGACACTCAGTAGCACCATGTCTCTTTATTGCCTCTGATTGGTCCATTACTAAGCTGTAGTAAAACACTGGCGATTATAGCAATAACCATCTTGGGTGGGTTAGATGTGGTTCTATATAGCTGTGTGTCATACACCAGCTGTGTTGCACTTTAGGACTACGAAGGTGATGCTGCTGGGTTCCAATCTCTGCAGCAAATTAGATCCAGTGACAAACGGGACAAGGTTTAACTCCATTGATAGTCAGTTCCCAACTCATGGGTGTGAGAATATCAAGATATTGACATGGTTGACGAAGCAAGATCCATCGTGTGACGCCTGGCTGCTAAAGGAGAGGCCGGGGAAGAGCAATGTCACATGGAACTGATTTGTTTTATGGATTGAGCCCTGTTACCTATTACCTTACCTTTGTCTAGTATAACTAGCCTATACAACGGTTGGCTCTCTCCCTCCCACCATGGAATAATGATTAGCTTAACCTAAATGCCATCTCTGAAGTACCTCCAGTGCGGTAACAGACGCCCACTGTGTTTATTGGTCAACCCTTATCTCAGCTACATATATCCGTAACCGTTAAGTGCACTTGTGTATGGTCCTAGTTAAAGAAAACACTGTATATGGTAATTTGCATTGCCATTTGGCTAAGGATAAGGGTGTGTCTCTGTGTTCCTCTGTGTTTCTCAGTGTACTTTCTGTGTTTGCACTTTGCATTTGTTTTCCTTATACATGCCCTGGAGGGGCAAATACAGTGACTAGCGTCACTATCATTCGGAAAGTCACATGTATGACTAATTGTGCACTTGACCACTCATAAACTCATTAGAACTGGTCCTGTTGGAGAACAGCAGAAGTAGATAGGTACTGAAAAACTGAGGGCAAATTAATTCGCAACCTTATCCTCTGTTCTATCCCATGAAATATTAATCCATAATATAAAATTCTAACAGATACACTTTAGACAACATCTTGAAAACATCAGCTATGCATTGTGTATTTTAATGTTGCCTTGTGTTTTGCTGACAAAACATCATAAAGTAGGAATTTAAAGAGGGAATTTATCAAATTGAACCTTTTCGGCCTCCATAATTTGACGATACGTTCCCGAACTGTCAGCTGTGCATGTCTGTTTGTGTGTGTCAGTAGGATGGCGGCAGACGATGCAGACTGAAACTCAATACGAGAATGCATAATGGATTACCCCATTATATTATGAGAAAGAGGGTGGAAGATAGATAGAGGTAAAGAGCAATCAGCTCTAAAGAAAATTATTCAGAGTTGAATTTGTTTTTCCCACTTCGTGTTCTTTTTACACAAAATGTGTTTACACGGTCCAACAATTAAAATGCAGTGGTACAGGACACTTCATCAACTGACAAGGAGTAAAAAGAAAATCTCTTCTATTTGTTTTTGCAACTACCAAACATGGGACACACAATGGATACAACATTCTACAGATGTGCACAGCAGCAGAAAAAGAAATAATTTCGTGTGTATGGTTCTAAATCATTCCTCTCTGTCTTTATCCTCCCAGGTCTTAGGCCTGCTCCAATGGTCCCTCATAGCCAGCGCTCCCTACCAGCTGCAGCCGGCCTACGGCTGGGTGATGTTCGTGGCCGTCACTCTCTGGCTGCTCACCTTGATCCTGTTCTTCATGCTGCTCTGTGGGGTTCACCGTCGCCTCTCCTCAGTGCCCTGGAGCATTGTGGTGAGGAGCACACTCATGTTACCCATACCCAATTTTAAATATCTTATGTAGGAATATTATTTGATTATTTGTGTTGTCTAGTATTCTCCAAGATTTTCGGAGAACAGGAGATAAATATACATACACAACCCGTTTTTGTGGGCAAATTATTAAATTAATTTGATAAAGTCAATAAATGCAGTTAACTACATGCCTGTTTTAAATGCCTGTCTAGGTAATGGCGTATTACGCTGCAGGAACAGTCCTCTTACTGACGGCGTTTCTAGCAAACGCAGCCTCCGTCCATCCATACCGTTACTCTTACTACTTTGGCCATTTTGGTGCTGCCGCGGTAAGACACACACACACACACACACACACACACACACACACACACACACACACATCAAACCATCAAACACACTTATACACACAGTTCTTCTAGGTGGGTTAATGAGTCAGCCAGTTGAATAAGCAAGGGACTGAGATAGAATGAGTCACCTTACTCTCTCTAGTAAAGTCACCAGGATTGGAAAGCAGCAGGGTGCGAGAGTTTGTTACCTAGGTACTAAACATGACTAAGCTAAAGAAAGGCCCATTTGAATGTTGGTCTTTGGCTAAAAACGTTAAGTACATTAGTCACAGTTCAAGTCTCTTGGTGTCCTCAGGCTCTGCTACAGTACATCCCCAAATAATAACAGGTATAAAACTGACTAAAACCTAATAAGTGTGACACTGCAGACTAGATTGGCTACAATAGCTGACATAGTGTTGTTCATTTCAGTCAATGACAACAGTATAGATCCAGAGTTAGTTACGTTGGTTCTGGTTGCTCGCTGAAACGCAGTGTTGAAGACCCCAGGGCAGTGAATGAATTTAACAGTCTCTCTTACCTATTCTAGCTCAATAGGGCACCCAATGGAACTATAAGAATGCACCTCCCAACCTCGCTTGCTACTGTTTGACAAAGGAGGAACACCTTAAGTTTGTGTTGAGCACTTGGCTGACCGGGGACAGACTTTAGGAGGCGATACGTTGGCAGAAGAGGAGGACGCATGAGAAAAGAAGCTAGATAAAGAGACGGCGTGAAGAAAGAGGACAGATGAATTATGTGTGGTTTATGGAATGTCTAAAGTCCATGTATACTTTGCTGCATACCTTGTATTATGTGTATGAGGGGCCCGGGCCTGTGTACTCTGTGGCCTGCGTTCCGCGTGGCGTGTGTTGTCTGTGTTGGGCCATGCCTCAGGAAGCCTTGTGCACTTGCTAACAATCACACCTTAGACTCGGGTATTTGCAGATGCCAGAATGAGATTACCTCAGAGGTTAACATTTAGTGAATGGCTTTTTAATTGTACAGGAGGAGCCCCGTTAAAGTGCTTGGTTTAATTATGACAATGATTGATTATTGACTACAAATGACAGAAGTGAGTTTAAAGTCCCAGTTCACTCATGTAACCAACCAGTTGACAGTTCCACCAGGCAAACAAACCACACGGGAAAAATATGAGTAAGAAGATCAAGACTGAATACAATGTGTTAAAGTTGTGTGGGGGTCTTTGTTCTGATCATCCCCATCCTTTCCAGAGATATTGCTCTCAATCCTGACTGTGTCGCTGTGTGTGTTCTCGGCGTGTCTCACGTTGCGGGTACCAGTGAACTTTGTGTGTTTGTTTCTAGTTCTTCGGCGCCGTGACGACCATTGCGTACGGCGCCAGCGCCTTTTCGCCTACATGGCGTGGAGGAGATGGGGAAAACGCTGCCACGAGCACGGTGCCCGCCTAGAACCACCGGACCTCTCCATGTCAACCCCCTCCATTCCCCACACAAGTCAAGACATGTTTTGGACATGTAGTTCACCAAGATAAGATTCAATACCTGCAATGTATCTCGTGTGTACTTAGTGACATGCCCTCAGTAAAGTACATTAGATATGATAGCTGGTCCACGGCTGATCATAAGCTATACCTTTAAAATGGGTTATCTTGGTGTAACGCCGTGACTACCATAATGAGAATATTTTCTATTTACATTGTACACTCCTGAATAGTAGTTAGGCCATTCCTGTGGCACTGGCTCCTTATAGCAAATCTGAGAGGATGCATTGTGTGTACACGTAAGTTAGCACACCCTGTCTGCTTGGCTTTCTGTATTCGTGCATATGTTTTTGGTGAACTAATGCTATCTGAGCAAGGAAACTTATTTTTGAAGTGTTTAAAAATTGTGCTTTTATTTTCCCCTACAAGTTATCCAAAAGTCCGCTGATTCCTCAGGGACAGTCCAGCTTACAGTCAGAGTAATGGACGAGTTAAGGTACCTGCATTGTTCTAAAACGGCAACCAATCACGTGGTAGTGTAAGAAAACAGTTGGGGGAACATTTAAAAACGTTGGCCCTCTTCTTCACATGAAATTCATTCAGATCTGTGGCATTTGAGGTTCGGGGTGTAGAATTACAGGCATTGTGTGCTGACTTATTGGTCACATATAGCCTATGGAGTTGGTTAATTTCCCAAGAGACTTAAGATGGTTACTTTTCAGACATTATAGACAAATATCAAGCATGCATTGTTTGCCTGGCCTGTTTCAAGACCGTGCCTTATCCTGACGTTGTCCTGTGGCCACAAACCCCAATAGAAAACATAAGCTTTTATATGCTGAGGCTTAAATACGTCAAAGCAAGTTTGTGAAATAAACTGGACCATCATTTTACAGAATGATTAAAAGTCTTCATTTGAAAAAAACATTGTTATTTACAGACAATTGTACAACTGTATATCAATATGTACAATAACATCTACAACCACTGGAGGTAATACAACCAGCAGAAAACACTTTCATAGAGAATTGTAGCAACAGAGTTAGACACTACTACAGTGTAACCAAAACACGAAGCTCACTCAGAGTAAAGAAACAGATTGCGAAACTGGATAGTATATAGAAGAAGCATAGAGGAAATAAAATCATTCGAATTTAAAGATTTGAAAATTTGAATTTGAACCTTTGGGTAAGTCTACACACTGGTATAAAAAGTGTTTTATCCGATACACATAAGGTATTAGTTGACGATTAAGTAATGGGGATGATGGGCAGTTTGGAGAATATGACTGTCCCAGTGGGTTTCCATTGAAGCGCATATGGTCCCTGGTAATGGTTTACGCAGTAAAATCCAAATGATCTCACCACAAAAATAACACCATTGGTTTCATTTGAGAAATACAAATGTTGAGCAATTACAGGCACAAAATTATTGAGTTAATTAATCAATTATAGTTTTGTTTTTTTGTTTTTTGCTTAGTCAAGAAAGACTAACAAAGACCTTTCCGTTGGCAAGAGAAAGAGAAAATGCAGGACGATAAAGCAAACAGCACCCCCTGCGTTCTGGACAGCTGGATAAACACAAAGCTCAGGACATGTGAAGTGAATGAATCCTCTAGACTGGCCCTTAGGAATACGTGCAACACAGTACTACCTTCAGCATACAGTACAGTAGTACAAAACACTAGCACCGCTACGGATGTGGAAGGGAATGAGGCTGAGTGAACGTGTGTGTGTGTGTGTGTGTGTGTGTGTGTGTGTGTGTGTTACTCCAAGGCAGTGTTAGAACTGATGTGCTTGCAGTCCGCGGTGCTGAGAGCCTTGACCACCAGTCCTTGGCTCAGGTCCAGCCCTCGACCCTCCTTCTCCTGGAGAGACACACACAGAATAGGGACAGGGTGACCACCGGGGGACGCTGATGAGCAGTTACGACTCAGGTTGGGGTTGAGGTGCAGACAGGGTTCTCACCGCTCTGTAGTCCAGGAACATCTCCTTGAAGGCCACAAAGTCCGTGAAGGTCAGAAGCATGTCAAAGATGTCCCCTGACACCTCATCTTGGTGTTGCCTGAGACGGGGAGAGGAGGAGGAGGCGAGGGGAGTAAAGAAAGGAAGGTTTTAAAGTGACGTCAGCAGCAGTGAGCTGAAAGGTATGTCTCTTCATACGGCATGGCTAGACGAGGACGTAAAGACACAGCGCTAGACCGCCATCTAGTGGCCTATTGTGGCATAACTACACAAAGTGAAGAACCGGGAGGTGCACCAAAGACATCAGGTTCAAGTAAGTAACAGGAGGCTCATGAATTAGGGCAATCAGACACAATGTACCAGACAATATGGAAGACCACTCATTATTACACACCAATCCAGGGGAATGGAACTGACTTCTCGCATTCATTCAAGTTTTTCACGTTGTTAACATGTCCTTGAGGTGTTTTTCATATGCCACATGGCTCAGCATTTCTCATTTTGAAACTGCAGTGCACCAAGGGCAGTCTCAAACAGGTAAATTCAGACAAGCCACATTTGTGATGTCACAAATTTTTGAGAACCATTTTTTTTTTAAGTATATGGGTGGGTGGGGTGACAAGGGTACGGTGGCAGAGGAGGGGGACGGGGGCTGGCCTATTCGAATAGAGGGGGGTGGGGTGACTCAGATTCAGGAATTTTTAATGAGGAGGAAGGAGATGATTAAATATTTAGGATTTTTACAATTTAACTGAACGTATTTTTTTAGAAAAAAACATAATAGACTGGAGGGGGACTTTCATTTTCCTAAATATTTCAAAATGTGACTTTCCCAGGCTTTACTTTTGG
The DNA here is from genome assembly GCA_026901105.3 of Galaxias olidus. NCBI lineage: Eukaryota > Metazoa > Chordata > Actinopteri > Galaxiiformes > Galaxiidae > Galaxias > Galaxias olidus. The sequence goes on along the minus strand of JAPMUY010000062.1, from coordinate 4,614 downwards.
ACTAGTCATGAAGGGTAGTACTTTGAGTGAACTAGATTATTTGGATGTTAAACTAAAATACAGCTTATTGTTACTTACTTGAGCAGGATAGTGAAGGTGGCCATGTCAAACCCAGGGATCCTCTCCAGTAGCTGCTGCTCTAGATGTTTCTCCAGCAGCTCGATCTGACACGGAGGGTAGAGGGATATAGGTACGCAAGTACAATAATGTCAGTACAGTAGTCTATAGGACCTGAATGTGGCTGAGAGAAAGAGTGAGATTGTAGGTAAAATCACAACAAAGCATGGCCATTACAATTTATATAAATGGCATGTAGCTTGTGTCTTACATATTGGTTGAATATGGACGTGTAGCTGAGCTTGTTCTCTTCCGAGTCGTCAAACTCCAGGTAATGTTTTTCCAGGAAGTTCTGCTGCAGCTGCTGGAACTCCTCCTCTGAAAGGGATACACAGGTGTCGGCCACTACAACCTCAGACCACAGCATCACAACTAGGCCATACATACACATTCCTCTGTAACGGTCTATTGGCAATAAAGAGTCAAGCAATGTACACAGCTGTAACTTTTACCAGCTGTATTTGATACTTACCCATGATGATGTCCTCTATGCTGCCAATTACAGCATCAAACGCGGCATCAGCTGCCGATGAGCTAAGGAGCGAGTCCTACTTGTTATTTGTGATTTCTACTCTTTTAAATTTGCTTTGCTCACAATCTCACACAGAAATATTGTGAATTTGTGTTGCATACTTGGACACTGCGAAATCCTCTTCCTCAATGTCTACCATCTCGACAATGTTGTCTAGGTTCTCGACTCCACCCATCAGATCTTACAGGACAAGATAAAAAAAGGTGATCATAGGCTAAATAATGGATCTAACTTATATAGGTCCCATGCAATGCAAGATTTTTCTTAAGTAATTCGCTCGCTTTATAGCATTAGCTAGTTTACCTAACGTTAGCTAGCTAAAACATGTCAAATTCTTATTTGCCTAAGGCAACTGGTTGTAGATTAACGGTTGGTTGCAAGTTAGTTTCAAATTAGTTACAAATGCTAACATTACCAAAGAAAGGGTGAAACTACTCTTTGTGTACTTACTTAGCTCTTTGAAATCCATTTAACACGGGTTTAATGTTTGCTAGTACGCGGTAAATGGGCAGGCTAACTAACCTGGAGTGGTTGATTCAATCCCGCTACCAAGGCAACGGAGAAAACGTGCCTTAATTATGAGTCCGGTAGCAAAGCAAATGCAGAGTAAATAGTTCCTACCACAGTGACAGCCACATTATTAACATGGTATGACTATATTTTAGATATGCAGTACTGTGCATACATTTCAGGCAGGGGATGCTGTTTTGAGGCGAAGGGTCCTCACACCAAATGTTGATTTGCGGCAGATTTGCTTCCCCCACCGTTTCTATTTTATGAATTGATAAAAATAAAAAAAGATTTAACATAAAAAAATTAAAATAAAAATTGATTTTCTAACTTTTAAGATTTCACACCTGCCTAAAACTTTTGCACAGTACTGCATATTCAGAATAATAATGTCAGGGCATTCAGCTGTTCTACTCCCATTCTCTGGAACTCTCTTCCACCCTAAATCACAGTCTGACACTATAACAGTAGGCCTATTCAAAAAGCTCCTCAAAACTCATCTATTTAATTTTAAACAAGCTTTCTCATTGTGATGCCTGACTCCTTGTGTTTGTTGTAGTATGCCATTTACCCGTGTAATCTTGTGCTGTTCATTTATGTCCCCTACCTCAATTCCCATGTCTGTCCAACGTTTATTGCATCTTAAATTGTATTTTTATTGTACTGTTAACTGTATATTACGTCTTTTACGGTGACTTTGAGTGTCTAGAAAGGTGCCTATGAATTAAATATATTTATTTATTGTTATAACATTTCCAGTTTTCTTCTGTATATTTTTATTGACATAGGCAGCTACTGTTTTTTTCTTCAAACCGTTTATTACTTTATATATTAAATGGTTTTAAATCAGTCTCCAATTATCATCCAGTTGTTTTAGTTTGAATAAAAGTTTAATTATCATTGCTTTATCTTATTTTAAATTTTGTGCCTTGTTAACAGGGCAGAGCTGCAAAAGAGAGAAGTCTCAGTCAGTCAACTTTCTATAAATAAAAAAAATAACCTTTCCAGTGTACAATTTAAATGCAATAAATGCACCTCATGATAGCCACATTGACATACATTTATTACAAATATCACAATCCAGAAAACAATGATTTTTCAGTAAATCACATCTTTGGGAATCCTGGGGCAAATTCCAATTATAGACATTTAAATATAACTTGGTGTAATTTTCTCTGTCTTTTCTTCCGTCCTCATATGTATACTCCAGCAAGGCAAGACCAACTCATGAACTGTTCAGGATTGACCAATGCTCTGTGAGACAATACAACTGATCCCATAACAGGCCTTTCACACGGAGCGAGAGACCATCTGAATCAGTTTAACTGACTTTATAAAACAACTTCAGGTAATATGTCAAAGATAAGTCCCCATTTCCTGGTGAAAATGTTGACCAAATTCTGTTTCATTAAACTCAGTGGTCTATTTAATTAGGATTCAACGATACACATTTACTCTCTGTATCACAATTGTTTCCTGTTAATTTGAACATCCACTTTCAAACAAAGTTGTTAATTCGACCAAATCTAGAAATGCTTCGTATGGAGACGGATGAAACGAGGCGATGTATGGACAGTTGGAGAAAAGAGGGAGAGAGCGAGGACAGTTGAGCCCAGTATGCTAGACAGTGTGCTGTTAAAGACGACCATGAAAGTCACGGGACATTTGGAAGCTTCTAGCAATGTTGACAAAAACAGAACACACCCCACGTCTGTCGGTGTGACATGCCGCTTAGGTGTCGGGTCTTGCTGACTGCATATAGTGCCCTTTACGCGGGTTAAGACAGAACAAATCATATTGTGGAGAACACCTGATCCCAGAGTATAGGGTGGAACACGTTTAAAGGCATCAGATGATTAAGTTCCCATACGATTGGCCACTCGGCGCCTCTCTTTTCTCCTTTGACTCCCTCCCCCAAACCTTCTTCATAAGAGTGAGGTGCCTGAAGAAGACAGGATATTGAAGATTAAACGTGACTGTAGATTTATTGATTGTTCTACTACCCTCCCCTGCAACCCCTCCAACTCTTCCTTTCTCGTGCTCGTCCCTCCCGACAGTTTGTCTTTTTGCTCACGAGTTTCGGGGGGGTCGGTGGCCTGCTATTTTGGCCTAACTGTCTCCGTCAGGCCCACGGCTCCGGCGTCACAGTCGTGTTGGTCCGTTTCAGAACGGGGCGAGAGGGAACTGGAGGGCAGAGAGGCGGGCAGGGGGGGAGGCGAGGGGGTCAGGAGACGTGGGCGATGAGTCTGACTCGGGTCTGGATGTCTTGGCGGCACAGAGGGCAGGTTTCCAACTGTAAGGCACACTCCATACACATCCCCCTGGGAAGAGACGAGAAGAGGTGGGCGTTAGACAACGCTCCCTGATTACCCTCGAGAGAGGGGGGGGGGGTTACAGGTCTTACCCGTGTCCGCAGGGCCTCAGCTCAGTGTCAGCCATGATGTCACAGCACAGCGTGCAGCAGTTGTCTCGGATGCTGACCTGCTTCAGAAGGGCTAGACGGCGGTGTCTACACACAAAACACAACACACGGTCAACCAGTTCGTTCCATACACGGGAGCCCCGACAAAAAAGCACTCGCATCAGCTCCATCGATCCCACGGCATGCTTTTAAAGACACGGGCCGTCGTGTGGCGCAGTTACCTCGGGAGAATGATCTTCTCGTTGGGCGCCAGCGAGGCGAACTCGTTGAAGGTGCTGAACTTGATGTTGGGGGCGTGCCGGAATGGCTTGGCGCCAAAGTTAAACTCGCACTGCTGGTAAGACATGAAACTGGCTGCTGCAAAGAACCCAGACCTGAGGACCAAAGGTGGAAATATGAGTATCACAGAGTATTTCCTTGACCAAAAACATGAATAAAATTGATTGGCTCAGGGGCTCAAATTCACAAAGTACTTTAAGCCTGAACGTGAACCCTGAATAGCCACATCTACTTCTAAGTCTAAGTCGTAAGTGCCTCACATAGCTTTAAAATGATCTTAGAAGGCCTTTCAAACTCATAGTAGAGGTCAGAGAACAGGGTAAACAACCCTTCCCTTAGCTCAAAAAAACCTCAAAGTAAAAGGTGCTCCTTGCGACTTTGTGAGCTGAAATCTTAAATACATTTCTGTACTACAAATGGTAACCTCAATTTAAGAGACCTTCTTGAGCTTGTCTACGATGATTTGTGAACATGAGCTCTCTGGTTCTGCACGTTGCTGTATGTGTGTGTGTGTGTGTGTGTGTGTGTGTGTGTCTGAGACAGAGAAAGCTCTATGCTTACGTAGCAGAAGAGAAGACCTGTTTCTCTGGAGGCAACTGATGTCCGTTCAGGTAAAAGAGCATCTGCTTCTTGCTCAAGTCCAAAAGAAATCCAATGATATCCCCTACAGACACCAAAAACACACCCAAAGAGGTCACCAAGGGTCTTTGCACAACACACTGTTTGTGTGTGTGTGTGTGTGTATATACAGTTA
>JAPMUY010000060.1:135000-140386 GCA_026901105.3 Galaxias olidus | reverse complement strand
CACCTAATAATTGTTTCAAGCAGGGAACCAATGAGAACAGACAAATGAATTTACAAACTGAAGTTGGTAGAGGGCCGCCCACATCATGGGTGAACAAACAGGGTATTGATAGGTCTCACGTTTGAACCCCTTGTAACCATCTGCCAAGAAGGGATAACTCAATAAGTAAATCCTCTTTGACTGCTCAATGGAGCGTTCCTGCCCACAGTATCTAACTCCACTGTAGTGTTACAGCATCTAACTCCACTGTAGTGTTACAGTATCTAACTCCACTGTAGTGTTACAGTATCTAACTCCACTGTAGTGTTACAGTATCTAACTCCACCTTAGTGCTGCCTACAGTATCTAACTCCACCACCTTAGTGCTGCCTACAGTATCTAACTCCACTGTAGTGTTACAGTATCTAACTCCACTGTAGTGTTACAGTATCTAACTCCACCTTAGTGCTGCCTACAGTATCTAACTCCACTGTAGTGTTACAGCATCTAACTCCACTGTAGTGTTACAGTATCTAACTCCACCTTAGTGCTGCCTACAGTATCTAACTCCACCTTAGTTTTACAGTATCAAACTCCACCTTAGTGCTGCCTACAGTATATAACTCCACTTTAGTGCTGCCTACAGCATCTAACTCCACATTAGTGTTACAGTATCTAACTCCAACTTAGTCCTACGTACAGTATCTAACTCCACCTTAGGGCTGCCTACAGCATCTAACTCCACCTTAGTGTTACAGTATCTAGCTCCACTTTAGTGCTGCCAACAGCATCTAACTCCACATTAGTGTTACAGTATCTAACTCCAACTTAGTCCTACGTACAGTATCTAACTCCACCTTAGTGCTGTCTACAGCATCTAACTCCACCTTAGTGCTGCATACAGTATGTGACTCCACCTTAGTGCTGCATACAGTGTGTAACTCCACCTTAGTTTTACAGTATCTAACTCCACTGTAGTACTTGCCATGACCAACTCAGGTGGCGCACGAGTTGACTTGCTACAAACACAGCGACATTACCTTCCACCCCTTGACTTTGAGCAACCTAGTCTTAACTCTCTTAACCTAGTGGAGAGCTGGACTACCCTTCGCTTCCGCAACCTCTTGTTCATTCCACATGAAGGGGCTGCTCTGAGGAAAGCAGTATGTTGTCTCAACAGAACATGAAACAAGGCCCTCAGAAAGAGGACGCGGCAGAACCTCACTTTTTTCCGCAGGAATTCCCCACACTCCAACCTATATCTAATACCAGTGCCATCACGTCTTCTGCTCCCTGAGACCGCCACTACGCCAGGCTGAATGAAATGAGAGCCATTCCCATGTCGCCTCTCCCATCTCTGTCTGTGGACAACGCTGGGACGCTGACTTTTCTCTTCGGTCTGCTCCGACTGTCTTGAGGCTCCCACTGCTCTGGGTGACGCCCACCCGAGCTGTTACAGGGGCTTATTGGGTTTGTAGTCCTCCTACAAGCTTCCTCTCTGCAGGGGGGGGGGGGGGACTGTCTGTTTACGTCTGCCGGGTTGCAGGGTATGCACAACGGCTTTTTCTAAAAGGTCACGGCCCCTCAATGGCCACCCTTCCACAGAGAGAACTGTGTCGGTCTTCCTTCCTAAGCAGTCGGACAGTACCCGCACTTGTCGGGGCCACGAGGGGTCAGCGAAGCCCCGGTCTTTCTCTTTCAATACAGCGTGCGGCGTAATTGCAAGGCCATTTGCACGGATCGCTCAATGGAAAACCAACGCGCGTTTCAATGCCAAAGCACCGTGCCATCGTGACATTTCAATAGAGGCGCCCCTGTGCTCACCAAAGGCCAAGTGTATCGTTAAAGGTATTATTGGAAAGGCTAGCTAAGTCGAATAAAACCTTAAAAAAAACTACATTTCCTGGATAGGCTCGCTATCTCTCTCTACCTGGTGGTAAAAAGTGGACCTCAATTCTCACAGCACCCTGAAGTTTTAATTAGATTTTCGAGGGTCTAGTAGTTGGTCATGTTTTCAGGCAGGGTGGTATTTGGGTTCGCCCCAGCAGGGGGTGGGTGGGCAAGGGAGGGGACATACACACACACACACAGACCCCCGCCCTTCATACCCTGTCTGCAGACAGAATGCTACATTAGTATTCTGGCTGGCTAGCCCAGTAGCTCGCTGGCCCACTTGCTCTGAACAAAGCTGGGCAACACTTAACACGCAGCAGCATAAAGCAGGCCTAGCACGCCCGCTAGCTGGTTCAACTGCTTGCACACACACACACACACACACACACACACACACACACACACACACACACACACACACACACACACACACACACACACACACACACACACACACAAACATGCACACACACACAAAAACAGGGACACACACAGAAAAACATACACACACACACACACACACACACACACACACAAACACAGGGACACATACAGACAAACATACGCACGCACACACAAACGCGTGGGGACACACACTAACGACTCCCACACACTGACGACTGAAAGAAGTCAAATGCAATCAATCAGAAACACGTACACGCCAAAACACCCCCCCACACCCCCACTGAAGAGCAAAGGCGCACAAACACACTTATTAATGAACACAAAAACTCAAGCGCACACACACACAAACACAGACACACCAGCGTCTGCCTGCCTGCCCACTGACTGGCTCGGCGTCTGACCACACAAGCGACAGCGTTTGCAGTGAGATAGGCAAAGCCTGCTCACCCGCCATGGTGACAGTGACCAGAATACAGAGTGTGTGTGAAGGATAAAGGTTGAAACACAGGGGTCTACGAAGAGGGAAACTCATCATGGCGAACAGCCACAGCTTTTAGAGTTTGAGGGGATTCTTAGAGGACTTTGCGTAGCAAACGTTCAACTCGGGTTCGGGTTGACGCCCCTTTCCGTTTGGGCCCTCGGGCAGAAGAACACATTGTCCTACATGTTCCCCACGTGGTCCTAACCATAGAACTCATCCGTCTGATTTCTGTCGGAGCGACCAGACCCCACGGTTTGGTCGACCTGTTCAGCAGCCACGCGGTTCGGATGAAGAGTTCATTACGAAGACGAACGTCCAAAAAGAGAGGGGGACGGGCCGCGTTGTCGTTTTTAGCCTTTCAGACAAAGAGTTGCGCGGCGGTCGAGGCCAAAAACGTGAAATCCTCAACAATGTTCAAGCGCAGCAAACAAAACAGAATGACATCAGTTTTTATAAAGCCCAACACAGCGGGGTAGCGTTATCTTTCATTGGCAGTCATTCATTCCCCTACAACCCTAATAGAATACTTCATAGTGTCCCATGCCCGTCATTTGTACAGTTTAATGAGTACACCCTCTCTTAAACCTTAAAACAATTTCTGATTTCTCTGTACAAATAAGTCATATTTGGGGCTGCTATATGATATAAAGTTGAGTTCCAGGAACGTTACAAGTGACGAAGGATACATGCCAATACTAAACTGGGAAGTAGGATTTTCTTGTCAAAATGGTAAACAAGGCGGTGTTGTAAAACTTAGCACATCCTCCTGAATATAAAAAAAAAAAACAGTTCATAAAAAGTAAATGTGGAGCTGGTTAAGGGCAGCTGATCCCCAGACAAGCCTGTTTCACCATCACACTCACACAGGTGTAATTGGATGACTATTAAAGTGGTACTTAACTCATTGAACCACTCTCACACTTAATGCTCACGACAATGGCTCCACATGGGAGAGAATTGTCCGGAGACTTATATATAATAGATATAATAATAGATAGATAAATATTTCATTGCACAGAAAAGGACAAGGGTACAAGAGGATTAGCAAATCATTGTTATTAAGTCAGAACACAGTAGCACACGTGATATTAAAAAAGAATGGACTTCAAAGAGGATGGGAACGTCCAGGCCATAAGCTTTCCCTTTGTGCAGAGCGAGTTATGTTGAGAAAAGTGCGGGAGAATGGGCAAGCAAGTGCCTCAGAGCGGGCAAAAGCTATGGAAAGCCAAACTGGAGGGACTGTTTCATCTCACACAGTCAGACGCCCCTTGCTGAAGGTGCATTGTTGTAATTGCATGGGTGTAGGTGCATTGTTGAAGGAGCATGATGAAGAAGCATGGTTGTAGGTGCATGGGTGTAGGTGCATTGTTGACGGCGCATGGTTGAAGAAGCATGGTTGAAGGAGCATGGTTGTAGGTGCATGGGTGTAGGTGCATTGTTGAAGGAACATGTTTAAAGAAGCATGGTTGTAGGCGCATGGTTGTAGGTGCATGGTTTTGGGTGCATGGCTGAAGGTGCATTGTTGAAGGAGCATGGTTGTAGGTGCATGGGTGTAGGTGCATTGTTGAAGGAGCATGGTTGAAGAAGCAAGGTTGAAGGAGCATGGTTGTAGGTGCATGGGTGTAGGTGCATTGTTGAAGGAACATGGTTGAAGAAGCAAGGTTGAAGGAGCATGGTTGTAGGTGCATGGTTGTAGGTGCATAGTTTTAGGTGCATGGCTGAAGGTGCATTGTTGAAGGAGCATGGTTGTGGGTGCATGGCTGAAGGTGCATTGTTGAAGGAGCATGGTTGTAGGTGCATGGGTGTAGGTGCATTGTTGAAGGAACATGGTTGAAGAAGCATGGTTGTGGATGCATGGTTGTAGGTGCATAGTTTTGGGTGCATGGCTGAAGGTGCATTGTTGAAGGAGCATGGTTGTAGGTGCATGGGTGTAGGTGCATTGTTGAAGGAGCATGGTTGAAGAAGCAATGTTGAAGGAGCATGGTTGTAGGTGCATGGGTGTAGGTGCATTGTTGAAGGAACATGGTTGAAGAAGCAAGGTTGAAGTAGCATGGTTGTAGGTGCATGGTTGTAGGTGCATAGTTTTAGGTGCATGGCTGAAGGTGCATTGTTGAAGGAGCATGGTTGTGGGTGCATGGCTGAAGGTGCATTGTTGAAGGAGCATGGTTGTAGGTGCATGGTTGTAGGTGCATGGGTGTAGGTGCATTGTTGAAGGAACATGGTTGAAGAAGCAAGGTTTAAGGAGCATGGTTGTAGGTGCATGGGTGTAGGTACATTGTTGAAGGAACATGGTTGAAGAAGCATGGTTGTGGGTGCATGGTTGTAGGTGCATAGTTTTAGGTGCATGGCTGAAGGTGCATTGTTGAAGGAGCATGGTAGTAGGTGAATGGTTGTAGATGCATGGCTGAAGGAGCATGGCTGAAGGTGCATGGCTGAAGATACATGATTGTTGTCCACGCAGGAAGCCACTGCTGAAGCCACAGCACAGGAAAGCCTGTTTACCCTTTGCCAAAGCCCATGTCGACAAAGGTGAACACTCTGGGGAATCCATACTCTACTGGGGCACCGGCCCATCTAAATGAATCCTCTGCCAAATATAGGAGCTTGTAGAACTTGAAAGTGAGATTT